>JAUMJL010002352.1:0-77112 GCA_033558185.1 Dromococcyx pavoninus | reverse complement strand
GGCAGTGCTGAGCTTGTCAGCCAATTAGCGCGCGGCGTGGCCGGGGCGGAAGGCGGACCGGTCCTAAAGCCCGGCGCCCCCGCCGCCACCGCCCGCGGCTCCCGCTGCCGCCGCCCGGTTCCCCCGCAGGGTCCGGTACCGGACGGGGCCGGGTGTGATGTCGGCGCCGCTGAAGAAGGGCCCCGGGGGGCTGATCGGGCTGATGAAGGACGCGTTCCAGCCGCACCACCACCACCACCTCGGCCCGCACCAGCCCGGCGCCGTGGACAAGAAGATGGTGGAGAAGTGCTGGAAGCTCATGGACAAGGTGAGAGCGGTGGCGGGGGAGGGCGAGGAAGGGAGAGGGAGGGTGTTGGGGGGGGGGCTGAAGGGTGGGGGGTGCTGTGGGGCAGCGGGGTTTTGGAGGGAGTGGGGTGAGCCCTGGAGGTGCAGGGTTTGGAGGGAGAGGATGGAGGGAGGGGGCAGAAGGGTTGGGGGGGCTGTGGGGCAGAGGGGGTTTAGGGGAGGGGGTACACCTGGAAGGTGGGGGGGTTTCAGGAGAGGGAGAGGATGGGGAAATGTTTTGGGGAGGTGGGGTTAGGGGGAGCTAAGCCTGGAGGTGGGGGGCTTGCAGGGGGAGAGCTGTATGGATTGGGTGGATGGCTTAGGAAGAGGGGGCTGTGGGGCAGTGGGAGTCTGGGGGTTAAAACCTGGAGCTGCAGGGTTTGCAGTGGGGGAAGAGAATGGGCAGTTTGGGGCGGAGGGGAGGGTGAAATTGTTGCTGGGGATCCGGATGAGGGTGAAGTGTTTGGGGGGACGTGGGGTTTGGGGGGACATGAAGTACTGGGATTGTGGGGTAGAGGGAGTCTGTGGGGCTGGGAGAGGGGAGCTCTGTGACTTGGGATGGGGCTGGGATGATATGTTTGGGTGTGGAGGGCTCTGTGTGTACAGGATAGGGCGCAACGTTTTGGGGGAGGATGTAGGAGCTTGTGGAGGAGAGGGCAGAAGCAGGATGGGAGTGGGATGTGAAGGTTGGAAAGTATGGAGGGAGAAGAGTAGCTCTGCAAGGTTAAGCGGAACAGTCTGGATGAAGAAAGGAAGGTTTGGGGTGGAGGATCCAGACCTGCTCAAGAGGATCTGGTATTGGTGTCGTCATTTTCTTGTAGATGCTGAGGTGGGCACTGGTGGGGCGAGAGGCTGGGTGTGGGTGCTGGTGGGAGCTGTGGATGCATCCTGGTGGATGTGTCTGTCTGATGGTGAGCCTGGTGTGTGGGTACTGGGTGGTGAGGCTGAGCATCTGCTTTGCAGTGGTTCAGATGATCCTTTTCTGAATGAAGAGGGAGGTGTTACCCAGCTGAGCACTAAGTCTTTTCCTTAAATCTAGTAAAAACAGTAAAAGTCTGAATAAAACTCTCTCTTATAAACACATGCAGTTAAACAAAGATCAGGGGTATGAAATCTAATGTTAAACAACAAAACCCAGTGGTGTGGAAATTGGAAAGGCCACCTCCCAGTGTGCTGGGGTCACCAAGACTCTTCCCTCCTCCACCCTTTAAAAGACCAGGAAATGGCTTTTGCTGGGGGCAGGACACCAGGCCTTTTGGCCTGGTGTTGTGTTGGGCTCCGGCAGTTGATTTACTGGTCCAATGATTGATTTACTAGCCAGGCTAGGTGTGTTGGTATATCCATGGCTTTAAGAAACCCTGGTGTATTGTTAAAGAAATCTAGCATTATTTATGGAATGATCCAGTCAGTGAGCACAGGCATGCAGGAATGAACATAAAATAAAAACCTTCTAACATTTTCCTGAGATTTTGACTAATCATGTGATGCCTGAGAAGGGCAACAAAGCTGGGGAAGGGGCTGGAGAACAAGCCTTATGAGAGGCAGCTGAGGAACCTGGGGCTGCTGAGCCTGGAGAAAGGGAGGCTGAGGGGAGACCTCATCACTGTCTACAACTGCCTGAAAGGAGGTTGTGGTGGGGTGGGTGTTGGTCTCTTCTCCCAAGTGACAAGTGATAGGATGAGAGGAAATGGTCTCAAGTTGTGCTGGGGAGGTTTAGAGTAGATGTCAGGCAAAAATTGTTCACCAAAGGAGTTCTCAGGCACTGAAAGAGGCTGCCCAGGGATGTGGTGGAGACTCCATCCCTGGAGGGATTTAAGACAGGGAGACAAGGTGCTCAGGGATGCTTCACTAGTGGACAGGTACAGTTGGACTAGTGATCTCAAAGGTCTTTTCCAACCAAACAGTTCTGTTATTCTGCTGCTCAGTGCTCAGGATCAAGGCCAGGCTTGCCATGCTGGAGTCTAAAAGGTGCAGTGCGTTTTGTGATGCTGGGTTCAGGGCCCTGAAAGTGCAGAGGGAGAGCATTGCCAGAGTTGCCTGCAGTCCTTGGGGAGCATCACCTCACCACCTTCTTCCCCTCCAGGAGCAGAGCAGCAGGGCTGATGGGCAAACCTCATCCAAATGCCCTGCAGGCTTCTGCGTTCAACTTTTCATTCTCTATTCCCTGCGTTGTTTGTGCACGTGGTGTCTGAATCTCCTGCAGTAAATGCTAAAGCAGGCAGAGTAGATGACTTTTTTAAAGACACATTAAATTATGCCCATGCCAAGAAATCACTTTGTGTTGGCTGGCTCTACAAAAGACAAGGTTTGTAGTTGTGCCCTGCTGTGCTTCTGATGAGCTTTGATCACCTTCCACAGAGAGAGGCTGGGACAAAGAGAAAAGTCTTTTGAGAGGTGCCAGTGGTTCTCTTGCAAACACTGAGGGCAAGTGTGAGTGCTAATGTGGGAAAGGTACTTGGAGTGTGGAAAATCAGTTTAACTTGCAGATCGAGCTTTTAAGAATGCACATCTTTGTTCCTGTGTGTGTGATGTAGGTGTGAATATCAGCCTGTGTTTGACCTCACAGCCCGGTCTGCTCGAAGGAAAAGGTTGGCCTGAAAAAAGCTTTGGTTGCCTTGGCATTTTGAATTGCAGGGGAATGTTTTTTTGGGGGGGATATTTTTACATCTTCACATCTGTGTAGCTGGTCTTTGGCTGTCCTCTCTCTACCACGATGTCACTGACAAAGCCAGGGCTGCTGGTGTGTTCGTCACAAGTTAAAATATCCTCTTGTAGACAGTATGACTTCAGTGTTCTGCTTGTAGGCAGCATCCAGAAGCTCTTGGGTGTAGGCTTAACTTTTAAAATCTTAGAGTTGCTCAGTCTGATTGTACAGGAGGAAAGGCTTTGGCTGTAGAAAACCTTTCAGATTTTGTTCAGGCTTTAGAATCAGAATGGTTTGGGTTGGAAGGAACCTTAAAGCCCATCCAGTTCTATCCCCCCCCAAGTCCCATCCAACCTGGCCTTGAACACCTCCAGGGATGGGGCAGCCACTACTTCTCTGGGCAACCTGGGCCAGGGCCTCCCCACCCTTAGTGTGAAGAATTTCTTCCTAATAGCTAACCTAGATCTCCCCCTGTTCCAGTTTAAAGCCATTCCTCCTTGTCTTATCGCTACAGCCCTTGTAAAAAGTCCCTCCCTGGCTTTCCTGGAGCCCCTTTCAGTACTGGAAGGCTACTTTGAAGAGCCTTCTCTTCTCCAGACTTAACAAGCCCAGCTTTAGCTGTACTTATGCACACATCTGAATTAAAAGTCTCTTTAGTAGTGTAGCAAATGGCCAGGTACACACAGTGTTTGTGAAACCAGCGGTGAGAGTGGCTGAATAGATGTCGTGGAAACGGAGCAGTTCTGTGGGCTGAGTAAGTGAAATTACAGGTGCAAAAAAAAAAGAAAACCTACTTGTGTGCATGTTTAACAGATGATGTGGTTGCCTTTCAGACATGTGTGCTGTATCTGTGTGCTGTATCTGTGCCATTCGCGACCTGATTTGTTAGTCTGTGTAATTAGCTGGTGCTGTCAAAGCATTCGTGCATCCCTGGGTTTGGATGTGACTGATGAATTTCCTGTGCGAGTTGATTCTTGTTCAAATATTTTCCCCATAATGTTCTCCATGAGCTGCCTGGAGTGTTTCTTTCAACCTCTTTTGCTTCAAATTCTCCTTTTTGTCAGTATTAACCGATCCTCCTGCATCTGCACTTGGTCACGTACAGGATGGGACAACAAATGGCCCTTTCCATCCCTGTGCAGCAGGATATTCACCTTTTCCTGGATTATTTCCTTGTAATACCTTCAGCCTGGTGAAGTGCAGAGGTTTTGTCAAGTGGGAGAGCTCTGTTAATTTGGTTTTCGTCTTCCTTGCTCATCTTATCTCTGTCTTCAGCAAATAAAGCAGTGTTTAACGTAAGAAGGCATTGGCTGGTGAAAACAATTGGTATTTTTTAAACAAAAGGATGAGATTAGGAATCAGTTCTTACAGATGTGGTCTGGGAAGCAGATAATGGGTTCATTGCTGTGGAGGGTGTTTGAAGAGTAGGTGGTGGAGTCGCCAAGCGCTTGGCATTGCGGAAGAATGGAAGAGTACTTGTAAGCTTTGAGATAAAGCTTCTGTAAACAGTGTAGGGATGGCATTCAGCTTCTGAAACGGATGTAGAGAAATGCCACTGTAGGTCACCTTCATTGTGAGCAGAACAGAGGCCAAGCACAAATTTAGCAGGAGATAAGAGACATTTGAGTAGGGTTTCTTTCGCTGTTGGCTTAAGATGAAATGAGATGTGATTTCAATAAAGGAGATCTCAAAGGAAGGAAGGAACTATGGCTTTTCCAGACTGTGCCGAAGGAGTCTGAGCTGGAAGGAAAGAACTTACCTGGAAGTGTAGCCCCTGGGGGTTTTCAAGCCTGGAGCTCTGACCCTGCAGTGCACGGGTTGGCACTGACTTTTTTGTGGGTAGGGCTGGGGATGGTCAGAGTGGAGAGAAGAGAGACCCAAGAGGATTGAACAGGCAGGCAGGAGGCTGAGAGGGGAGATTCAGAGTATGTGATGGAATCTGCTTAGAGGGACCACAGTTTGTACAGGTCTGTGTCCTCTGTTAAGCAGCACTCTCTACCCTTCCTAACAAAGACTGTTGCTAAATGAGTGCATTTGCTCAGGCATTCCATTTTTCCTGGATGCTTCCTTGCTTTACTAACTCAACAGCAGTGGTTTTTAGCTTGTGGTTCTTGCTGTGTTCCTCAGGTTCTTATGTTGTGTGTGGAACACTGTTCCATATGTAATATCATTGTCTTCCTGTGCTGGTTACCCAGCTCCTTCATCAGTGCAAATCAGCAGCACTGAAATGTTTTATATCCAGAGATTGGTTGAGGCAAGCTGCAGGATCTTGAGGAGAAGAACTCAGTTCTAGGCCTGGAAAATCTATAGAACATATTTTTTCTTCAAAACTGAGCGGGAAAACTGCTTTTTGATTATTTTCTCCTCGAGATTGGAAAATGAAAATCAGTGAAGTCAATTTTTTCACAGGTCAACCTGTTGGAATCTTAAGCTTAAAATGCTTTATGAATATTTTTAAAGCCCAAGATACTTCTGTAAAAGGCTTGTTCCTCAGGGAATGAAGAATAAGCCAGGCAAGCTTAGATGTTTGGGTGGTGCTTTAAAAATATGGATTGCTCCTGTGTGTTGCCATCACACCTAATCAAAAATATTTGCTGTTTTTTGCTGAATTTCTTTCTCCTTGCTTGGTCCCTGTGGAAGGCAGGGGAGCTTGCTGAGGGGCGGCTGTTCCCAGGGCTGGGAACATTCCTTTGGACGTTGTCACAATGCTGCAAGTGCACACGTAGAGAAACAAGCAAAACACAACTGGTTTTGTTGCTGCTGTGTTATAAAATGACCGAGTTTGCTCAAGAGGCAGCCGTTCCTGGTTACGTAGCTTTATTTGAATGCTTATCTTGGCTAATTTTGGTCTCCTTGGTAAATAGAGATGCTCGTTTGATAATCAAATCGGAGCAGTTTTGGCCTGTCTGTTAACTGTTTGAGGTGTCTTTGCAAGTCATTTCTCGGGGAATGTTTTACACAGGCTGTGAGAATGTCTTTTGCAGAACTTGATGTTGAGGTTTGTGACGTTACTGAAACGCGGTGGGTCTGCTTCTTCTCTCACTGGGTGTTTTCAAAGGGTAACAACCAAACTGTTTTCTGTTGCAGATGAGAAATGCATATCCTGGCTTTTATACTTAATGTGGCTTCCTCATAGGAGCTGACTGTGTTTTTATTAAGATTTTAAACCCACTGTGTGATAATTTCTGTTGAAGGGAAGGTTTTGCTATCCATAGCACAATTCGGCTGCGTCCGAGGAGCATATTTAGAGTATTCATGCTGCATATTGAAACTAGTTTTATTCAGGGAACAAATGCATTGACTCAATTTGTTGATATGGTTCATTGTGCAATGTTCACTGGCTCTGAGGAAGCAGCAGTTGAGGCATCAGAATCAGTTGGATAAGTTAGTTCTCTGAGCATCCATCTCCTTATCTGGACCTCCTAATCCTTGGCAGCCTCTTCAAAATAGAGGGAGTATTTTGGTTGTGTTTTTTCCATGTGTTCTTGCAGAGGCTTTTTTAGGTGTGTAATTCTAATAGCAGTCAGGTTTTTCTGTTTGAGTTTTGATACAGTGGATGCCTTTCTGTTGAGTCTTTCCCAGTCAGCTTTTACTATAGGCATTCCTGTAATTCAGGTGGAATTAGAGATGTCTCTTAACTCGACAGCGTTGCTGCTTGCATATACTCTGAATGACAAGGTTAAATGCTAAAGCATTACCTTGTTTACCATCAGTGTTTAAGGGAAGTAGGTGTCTGAGTGCATTTATCAATTCCTCTTGAAGGTTTCACAAGACTTTGTGGAGGTGATGGACTGCGAAAGGCCATGAGGTTCTTCCTTTACCTGTTCCTCTCCACTTCCCCTCAGCATTGCATTCTGCAGCTCTGCATTGTTTGGTTCCTGTAATACATCGATACCTGGTGGTGTCGTTAGTTTGGACCTCATTCATGCCCTTGGTATTGAGCAGTTGGGTAACATTTGTTGTTGTGAACGGCTTGAGGAAACTGTGTCTGCGTTTTGTACTGTTCCCTCTCAGTTTTGATGTGGATCGCAGAAGCTAGAAGTTGTTGGCCAGCAAAACAGCAGTAGGGCTATACCAGCTGCAGGTGCTTGGCTTGTAAACTTCATCTGATTCCAGCCACAATTCAAAGTCTTTTTATAACTGAAAGTGCACGGCTAATTGTTCAAATTTCTGCCTTGCCTTTATCATAGAATCATAGAATGGTTTGGTTCAGAAGGGACCTCAAAGCCCATCAGGTTCCAACCCTCTGCCATGGGCAGGAACACCTCCCACTGGTTCAGGGGGCTCAAAGCCCATCCAACCTGACCTTGAACACCTCCAGGGATGGGACAGCCACAGCTTCTCTGGGCAGCCTGGGCCAGGGCCTCCCCACCCTATCATTCTCTCAGTCTAGATAATGGAAAATTTCGACTATGGTGGATGAAGAGGCTTCCTTTATCCTCCCCTATCACATGAACTTATTACTAGAGCTTTTGGCACATCAGCTCTATGTTCCTGTGTTTTAGACCCGTATTAAGCTCAGCTTGCATTCTGATCCATTTGTGTATAGGTAGAACAGTTGCATTGCTTGCGAGTTCTGAACATGAATACTCTACTTGTGTCTTAACTACATAGTTTTAGGCACCTACTTTTGCATTATTTTATTGATGATCCAGTAAATTCACTGTATATGGCAAAATTTAGGTTGATAGATCCAAGTTCTTGACTCTGAGAGTATGTGATCTCGCTGCTAAAAATTAAATAGAGAACATTTGGCTTGGAAGGAAGGAAAATGAGATGTTTAGTTATGTGCCAAACGGAAGGCAGGTTGAGGTCATCTAATTATTGGTATCACCGTGGGTGTGTTTTATTAAAAACCAAAACCACAGAAATTATTGTGAAGAATCTGGTTTTGCTGTGAGCTTTATCAAACAGAAGCAAAGCTGATGCATAGCAGGGGACACGAGTTCTTGTGAGCTAAACTTTATCCACGCTACTCTTGCCAGATCTGTTATGCTACAGCTTATTTCTTATACTTGCATAGAAAATTGCCTTTGCATTCAAAATTGCCTTTGCATTCTTACTTTCTCGATGGACAACATTATCCATAGAAGCTATTGTTCCTCTTGGTCCTTGTATGTGTTAAAGGAGGAGGAAAAGGAGATTCTCCTAGCGCTGTTGCTTTCTGAAGACTTTCGGCCTGGGAGCACTCACTGGTGTTGGTGGTATCTGTAGCACTGAAGATTCCTCTGTGGGCATATTTGTCCACCTTGAAAAGTCCCTTTTGCAGCCACAATCAGGGCAGCTCCACAGGTGAAGTTCTGCCTGTGGGCATGTTCAGAGCCTGAAACGTGGTAGGGAGCACTGGGCACCTCTGTGCTAACTTCACACTCTGGCCGTTTACAAACTCCATATTGCATTTTCTTAGATGTCATTTTTGAAAGTGCACTTGGGGTGAAATGCAGCCTCATGAAATACAATCATATGTGTGTTGGGAGTTTTGTCAGTCAGTGTGTACCTCAGTCCATAAACTCCATTATTTTATGGTGGCTGGACTCCCAATCTAGACTTGAGCAACACATCAGGTTTGTTGAGGGTGAATGACGCAGCGCGTTGTTTGTAATAACAATTGTGTTTACTGATCACTCCTTGCTGATTTAAAGTTTTCAAACTGATGTTTTCTTCATTAACGCAGGTGGTTCGTTTGTGTCAGAACCCAAAACTGGCTCTGAAGAACAGCCCACCCTACATCCTAGACCTGCTGCCTGATACCTACCAGCACCTCCGGACCATCCTGTCGCGCTACGAGGGGAAGATGGAGACCCTGGGAGAAA
The DNA here is from genome assembly GCA_033558185.1 of Dromococcyx pavoninus. NCBI lineage: Eukaryota > Metazoa > Chordata > Aves > Cuculiformes > Neomorphidae > Dromococcyx > Dromococcyx pavoninus. The sequence continues at coordinate 68,331 of JAUMJL010002352.1, read as the reverse complement.
ACGAGTATTTCCGTGTGTTCATGGAGAACTTGATGAAGAAGACCAAGCAGACCATCAGCCTCTTCAAAGAAGGGAAAGAGCGGATGTATGAGGAGAATTCTCAGCCAAGGTAACGGGGAGAAGTTTCAGTTATTTATGGTATAAATTTGCCTTGATGAACGAGAGCTTGAATAAATATCCGCTGGCTGATATGTTGTCTGTTCATCAAAAGAGACTTCAAAGAGGTGTAAGTTGAAGTGTGGAGTTGAAAGTGAACTATACTGGGGTGTATTGGGCTCTGAGAGCAGAGGAAGCACTCAGCCTGTGTAGCTGTAATTGTGTAGTTCAGGTTAATAAACCAGCAGCCTGCTGTGAAAAGATTTGCAGTCCTTGCATTCTCACATAGAGAATGCCTCGAGAGAGAGGATGGTGAGGTTCAGAATGATGTTTTTGGTGATTTTAGGAAGCAGTAGAATAATTACAGGAGTTGGACTTGATGATCCTTGTGGGCCCCTTCCAACTCAGGACATCCTGTGATTTTGTTATATAGCAAACCAGTCATCCCAACCAAAACTTGTAATTGACCTTTAGGCTTTACAGAACTTTTCATTTTTCTGGAAGCAGAAACTGTCCAGTGTTTCCAGAGGTGTGGGGGAGTAACCTTGTTCTGTGGGAATAAAGTATCTTGCTAAAACCTCATAATTTCCATATATTGGAAGCTTCATCTTTAAGGTGGATGAAGGTTCCACACTTGTGAACTCTTTCATTTCGTTCAAAATCATAGCTGAGATCAAGGGACATCTTCCAGGTGAACAGCTCTTACTGAAAAGGGTAGGTGGGGGTGGAAACTGAAGTTGTACCTGAATATAAGGCTCTCTTGAACAAATTAGCATGAATTTAATGAGCATTGGACTGTACCTGAAAAGGTGCTGCTTTAAGGAAAGGAGAGCCAAGGTGATTTAAGAGTAGAGCTCTGGAAAAGGTTAATCTGTCATATTTATCTAACTGCTGGCAAATCAAATAGAATTTTCAAGCATACATTTGTAGTTTGAAACTGATTTTGTGATTTTTGGAGTAGGTGCTGAATGGAAAAAAAAAACCCACAGTGGAAAAAACGTTGAAAACCACCCAGTGGCTGAACATAATTGCTCTGGGGACAATTTGTGGTTAACACCCTGGCAACTCCTTGCTTGAATTATTTGAGGGGCTGAAGAAGTGCTGGCACGTGTTTCTGGTGTGACTGAACTCCAACAGACGATGGACAGAGGCTGCAGGAGGCTTTGTTAATGCTGTGTTGTTTTTCACCAACAGGGTTGAATGAATTAAGAAATGGAAGTTTCTTTCTGGATTGTTTTTTAGCATCTTTTCTTTGTAAGATGAGACCTTCAGGAATTGGGTTCAATGTAATGTGGGAACTCAAATGTTAGATGTAATGTTATCTGCTTCCCATGCCCCTCCCTGGCCATGGAGAATGGGGTTGGTGTAGGCACAGCTGGCTCGTGGCAGGTTTTGGGAGATGCTCCTAGCTGGAATTTTCATACAATATTGCAGAATATAATGGATATAACAAATATGGGGAGAAAAGAGTTCATTCAGCCTAGGATGGTTTGAAAATTGCATTTTTTTAGCACATCAAAATGAGCCACAACGTGTAAAGCACTTTTTCCTGTGAGTAAATTAATTAAACTAATTGAAATTAATCTTTGAGTCTTCTGTGAAGAGTCACTTTCTTGTATCATCCTTTGAAATTTAATAACAGAGATTATCATTCAAGAGTGATTTTTACAGTGCAGTGGGTTGCTCTTGAAATATTTTAAGTAGTATTTAGTCTTGAAAATGGTTTTGAGTGTTGGTCCTGCGTGTTGGTTGGGAGTTGAAGAAAACATTGGTGTTTTCTTTTGTAAGGGTTAGTGGATTCAAATATTCAAAGTGTGGGGGAAGCTTTCTTTACAGCAGCCTGTAAAGAGAAGGATATAACTGGAATCTGCTGTTCCCTGGGAATGCTCTCAGGGCAGTGTGTGTATAGAGAAAATAAACCTTAATCTCATGTGAGCTTGCAGCTACTGTCAGTCTGCAGTGTCTGTAGAAACCCATGCTTCTAAAAATCCTGGCCTGCTGAATAATCATTTTGTCTTGCCTTTTTTCTTTTATTTTTGTCTTGACTTCTGACTTCTTTCCCTGTTGTCCTTGAAGCTTCTTTCTTCCTGTCTTCCAGATTTAGCATTTGTTCTGTTTCCTGTTGTGTGTGCTCTTCTTTTCCTCCCCCAGCTGCCTCTTGACGTGGAGCAAATGCACTCTTTTGACATTTACATAGAGTGTGGAAGCCGTGCAGGTGTTTGCTGTGAGCAAACGGACCAGTAATTAGAAATGACTGAGGTCTCCCTTAGGTTGTGGGGTCAGAATTGTCCTGATCGCTTGAGCATCATCCTGCTGGTTTTGTTATTTCTAAATAGTTCTTTGTATATTTCCTCTCAAACCTTGTAGAGCTTCTCCGATGTGTTCCTCCCAGGTGGATTAAGGCAGGACTGGAGCACAGCTGGGGAGAACACCACATCTGGTAGCTTCCTGTGTCGCTATGCGAGGTGCTAATAGCTGGGAGATGTGTGTCAGGGAGCATTGGGGGGTTCAGAGGGCTGTGGGGTGGGTGCAGGCTGTGTGGGAGCCTCATAGGGATGCTGTTTGGGGCTTGCTTTAAGGCAGATAGTTTAAAACCCAGGAGTACAAAATACCAACACAGGCTCCCCAGGGAAGCAGTCACAACCCTAAACCTGGTGATATTCCAGAGGCATTTGGCCAGTGCCCTCAGCACAAGCTGTCAATGTTGGGGTTGTCCTGTGCAGGGATAGGAATTGAACTGGATGATCCTTGTGGATCCCTTCCAATTCAGGTCATTGATTCTATGATTCTAAGATTGCAGTTGCATGCTGAATGTGGGAAGGTGCATTTTTAAAGATTCCCTGCCTCTCAAACAACAGTAGAGGAGCAGGAGGTTGCTGCAAGGCAGGCAGTTTAACATCCAGGAGAACAAAATAAGATAGAAGTTGTGTGTTGAGCACCAGAAGGTGTATTTTAAAGATAACATGTGCCTCGATGGATTCCCTGCCTCTCAAACTGCAGTAGAGGAGCTGAGTGCAGGGTTTGAGAAGGTTGGTGTCAACGCTCATGGGGCTGACGGCTGTGGGTGAGTGTTCCTTCAGCTTTGACCTCATCAGAGCCGTGGAGCTGTCAGAGTGCAGCTCTCCTGTGTCCCAGCAGAGCCGTTGTTGCACTGAAAGCATCCCCTGCTGTGGTGAACACCGCAGCGAAAGTGATGTCCAACTCTGTGAGCACTCAATGTCTTCATTTTATTTGCAGGACTGCAACAACTGGTTTTGTCTCCACAATGCTGCAGTTTTGATGTGTAGTTGCTCAGTTGGATTTGTTTCTCTCTCTCAAACTCACACGGTGCTTTTTGTGAAGAGAACTTGGTTGTTTTATTAGGAGAGTTTCAAGGATGCCATTTAAATTCTGCTTTAGCTCACTCCTGTAGCTGTTTAAAAATTAATGCTGCTGAGGGTGCTTTCAAAACCACGTATGCACTTCCTGAGTAATAAGTACATGCAGTAACTTCTGGTTACTGTTTAAAGACTGAGCCTTAGCAAGTGGATCACGTTCAACTTGGTGCGGGGGTTTTACTGCAGATGCTCTATTGCTCCTCTGAGTTTTGACAGCTTAAGCACTTACCTGGGTTATAGAATCATAGAATGGTTTAGGTTAGAATGGAACCTTAAAGCCCATCCAATTCCACCCCCTGCCATGGGCAGGGACATCTCCCACTGGATCAGGGGGCTCAAAGCCCCATCCAACCTGGCCTTGAACACCTCCAGGGATGGGGCAGCCACCACTTCTCTGGGCGACCTGGGCCAGGGCCTCCCCACCCTCATCATGAAGAATTTCTTCCTAATGTCTAATCTTAATCCTTCCAGTTTAAAGCTGTTCCCCCTCATTCTGTCACTTCAGGCCCTTGTAAAAAGCTCCTCCCCAGCTTTCCTGGAGCCCATTTCAGTACTGTAAAGCCAAACAGGGCAATAAAGGAAATTCTGTATTGAGTACTTAGGGCTGTGTGTGCAGGAGGAAGGTGCCCCTGTTTAGCACCCAGTGACTGTTGTGATGCCCACAGTGGTAAATAAGTGACTTCTGACCCTCTAGATATTGTGAACTTCTTGAGTTTACTTTTTAACCAGTGGTAACAAAAGCTGGTTAAATATACATATTTTATTCCTGTGATGTGAAGGTTCCATTGACAGTGCCATTAATGCCACAACTACTCTGAACATGCTGGACTTCGCTGAGCTCTTGATTACAGTTTAATAAGAGGCTCAGTGGTTATGTTGGAATATTTTGTCTCTCTTGCTGAAAGGTTTTACCCCTCCAGAGCTCTTCCTTGCCCAGAGGAGCTGTCATTCATAAGCTCTTCCCACTACACAAGTTGTTTGTTGCAGCAGCTCTTTTTCAGTGGTGTAAATAGATTCTCCTTCACGTGACAGGACAGAATAATAGCTTGCTGATCAGGAGACAGGGATGGGGTTTTACTTGGGAAAGGGTGAATTAGGCTGAAGAATCTGTTTTTACCAATGAATCAAATTCACTGCTTATGTTAAACTGGGGTCTGTTGAGGGAAAATTCGGAAAATGTATTTTCTAAATAAATTCAGGCCACAGCAAATGTTTCCATGTGGTTATGTCAGCTGGAGGGTGGGGTGAGGTGAAAGGCTGAGGAACAGTAATTTCTCAGGATGTGGACTGAATGTTTGAGAAATAACCCAAGTTATTTTCCTAGTTCAGTTTGTGTATTTTGGAAAACAAACTGTTAACAGACCCGGTTACCAAAACTAACAGAGGAGATGAGATTAGGCAGGGAATATCATAAACCTTCTCCATGTAATGTGGAGTTGGAGAAAAGGTTTGGGAAACCAGTCTGTATCTTAACTGTGACTTTTCAGACAATAGCCTCGTGGGATGCTGGCTCAGCAGGATTTTGTATTCTTCTCCTGGTCCAATGTGAATACTTAGTAATTTGGACAGGAAAAGCTACCAATATTTAATGTCTACTGGAAATGACCATGCAGATCTCTAAAGGGGAAGGAAATGCATGAAGAATGAATTGGGGGGGAGGATAATGGGATTTTAAAGAGGAAAAAGTTGGAAAACACTGTGCTAAAGCCATGAACGAGAAAAGCCCTCGGGGGGAGAGGGTGGTTACAGCTCTGATCTCCTCTTTCAGAGTGCTTGCACACACTCCTGGCCAGCAAAAAGGAGAGGGCATAAAATGTGGAACTGAAACGGTGCATGGTGCGTGCGAGTTCTCCTTCTGTCACTTCCTTCTAAGACAGCCTAGACTTTTTTTTTTTAACAAAACCCACTAGTGTGAAGTCTACATCTGCATTTAAATTAGAACATCGTAAAGAAAGGAACAGGCTCCAAAGCTGCCCACAAGAAAGGTTTCCTTGCCAGGCTCCAGCATATGAACACTAACTAACTGCTTATTACCCAAGAAGAAATTCATTATCATTTAAATGCTGTTGGAGAGAGGAATGTGAATTATTTCATCTTGATTTGGCTTAAAATTGCCAGTTTAGGTGATAGCCGTGGAACTTAAGCAGCACTCAGCACAATTGGCATAAGCTTGCACTTATTTTAGCTTTCTTTGCATCAAAAATGGGATCACTGTCTTGAAAATCCCTTTATGGCAAATGTAAGCTTTTTGGATAATTGAGTAATGAGGAAGTAAGAGTTTTATTCTTTGCTCTCAGAGCCTCTAAAGTTGTAGTGTTATGGAAGACTAACAGTGGACTTGATGTTGTGGGTGGAAGCTCAGACGTGTTGTTTAGTTTGTGGTGATTATCATATGAAATGTGGGTAGGTTTCTTGGTGCTGGCAAAAATGTTACTGCTACTTGGCAACCGTGTCGTGATTCTTGGGTGCTTGGCTTGTGGATTAAGGGCCAAGATGCCATGTTTAGTGTTTCTGTTGAAGTCTACAGTCATGCTCCTTCCAGCCAGAATATGGATTCTGTTTTGGTGTGTGAAAGCTTTTCTGAACTGTAAGGTGGTGTTGAGAAAACCCTCTTCTTGCTTAAGGCACTGAGTAAGATCAAGGCTGCTGCTTTCCAAAGGTTTGAAGCGAATCCTTCTGCAGTGTCAATCTGTGAAGCTGGCTTTGCCCCATTTCCATCTCTGGAAGGGGGATTGGATGGCACTTGGGTATGTGCTGCCCACAGCTGGCTCAGGTAATGCAGCTGTAGAGAGGACTGTGAACTCACCGTGGAGGATAAGTCAGCGTGGGGTCATGGTAAGTCAGGGGAAGATGGGAGGTGTGTTTCTGAGATACTCAACAGGACAGGTACAAGTCCTGCCGTGAGCTCCAATCCCAGAGTCTGAAGCTTGAGAAGCAGAAATATGCTGGAGTTGTATGTGGGACTGGAGTATGGATGGAAGGAACATGAAAGCTCATCCAGTTCTACCCTCGTGCCGTGGGCAGGGACACCTCCCACTGGATCAGGGGGCTCAGAGCCTCATCCAACCTGGCCTTGAACACCTCCAGGGATGGGGCAGCCACAACTTCTCTGGGCAACCTGGGCCAGGGCCTCCCACCCTCAGAGCAAAACATTTCTTCCCAAGATCTCATCTCATTCTCCCCTCTTTCAGCTGAAAACCCTTCTCCTTTGTCCTATCCCTGCACTCCCTGATCAAGAGCCCCTCCCCATCTTTTCTGTAGGCAAACCCCCCCGTTTTTTACTGTCATAGCTAAAGCACTAATAAAAGAATTAGCCTGCAGAATTTCTTGCTTCTTTAAAAGTACAGTTGGTACCATTTAAAAAATATTTAGACTGGCAAGAAATACTGCAGGCAGAGAATGCCTTTCACTAGTGAACTGTTGTATTTTTGGCTGTAGCCATAAATAATTGGTAAAAACAGGGGAGGGAGAGAGTAGAGGGGAATCTTCACAGCAGTCAAAACTGTTGTACACAGATTTATTGTGGATATTAAATGGAATAAGAGCCTCGTGAAGGGCTTGCAATCATTTCTGGTTTGGCTGTGTGTACCGTGTGGGAGCTGCTTCCCTCGCCAGGCTTGCTGGCCTCCAGCTTCAATCACAGACCAGCTCCTCCACAGGGGAGGCAACAGTGCTTACCTGCGTTCAGGTTATCCAAACCTGCTGTTAGGGATGTTTAATGGAGATGGGATTAGACCAAAAATGGACTGAAACACCTGTGGTTTAAGTGTTCTTTTGCTGTTCTAGTAAGGGAAGTCTTGCAGTTACAGGATTATCCAGCTGGTTTTATCGCTCTATAAAGAATGAAACAGTAAAGCCCGTGGTTCTTTAAATAGAAAAATACATTTGGAGCTGAACCTCGTGTTAACAAGAAGTGATAAACGTATTTGCTTCCCATTTTCCAAAGGGTGTCAGGATAAGCCTGCAAAATCCATGAAGCATCAGCTGATGCTGCAAAATTCGACAGTGCAAGCAATTAATTTGCTTATTCTAAAATATCTGCTTTGCTGTATTGGTTGTGCTGTGGAAGTGCTATGACAGAGCAGGGCTCAGTGTCGCTCTCTAAGTGGCTGCTGTTGCACCAGCAATGGTTAAATGGAATTTCATTCTCTTCCTGTGTTGCAAGTTTTGTTGAAAATAGTTCCGCTCTTGCTATTTTTAAACCCGATTGCTGTGCATAGGGGACGCTGAAGCTGTCTGAGTTACAAAAGAGATCTTGGGATCACCTCAAGCGTTTTCATTTGCAGCTTCTACACACAGGCTGGGCTTTCGTTTGAGCTTGGAGAGCTTTGTGCTGGTGTGGTCGTGGGATGTAGGACGCAGTTGTTCTGCTGAAATTGGGTCAAACTGCTCGTTTCTGCATGGTTTGTGATGTATGAACTGCACACAGTATGTGATATCTTCACACCTTTGTTGGAGACTCATTGAAACACCTGATTATTTTTTATAGGTCTTACTAGTTTATATTTGAACACGTAAGATGTAAAGTAGCTACAGGAAAAGATAATGCTTGGTTGTTTGCAGGAGCCAAGGTCTGTGTGGGCTTGGTGGGTTTTCTTTCCTTAAGTACTGGAGCTTGTGTTTGCCTGCAGTGGATGCTGCCCCTGTCACCCAGACATCACCTGGTGGGGTGATTCCAAAATAACCCCCGAAGTAAAATCATAGTTCCATCATTCCAACCATAGAATCATCATTCCAACCTGAGTTGGAGAGGACCCACAAGGATCATTGAGTCCAACTTCTGTCCCTGCACAGGACAACCCCAACGTTCACACCGTGTGGCTGAGGACGTTGTTCAAATGCTTCTTGAATATACTCAGGCTCGAGTGGGAAGACTGAAACTTGTATTTCCTTAGTTTTCCTGCAGTAAGTGAGTAGCATTCTGCAATAAAGAGATAAGGAATTAGAAATTCCCTAGCTGTCATTCTGGCTTCTTTCCCTTTCCATCCTCCAGCTGCCTCACCTGTAAAATGAGATAAACTCCCTTTTTTTTTTAACCTCGGAAAACTCAGTGTGACCTCATGTTCAGAAGAATGTCCGAGTTCTGGAGGGCTTATCCACCAGTAGGGTTGTGGAGGTGTGATTGACAGCAAAGCAAGCATTCATTGCTCAACTAGAGAAATACCATGTGTTTGTAGCTGTGTGTGTCATAAACTTACAGGGAGCCACTGGAGACACAAAGCTGCGATTCCCCAGAAGCTGTTTTGGGGTGTGAGTTAAAACAGTACCAGTTTTCAGAGTGGGGTTTCCCTCAGTTTAACTAAGCATCCGTTTCGTTTCCCAGTCACAAATTTGTAAGTCTTTCACCAAATAAACAGAGTTTCTGCAGAAAGGAAGTGGTGGCTCTGCCTTGTCCTTGGCAAACGCGGTTGGTTTTGCAGTGCTGTGGGGACAGAAGCTGTTACAAACTGCACCGTCTGTTCTAGGAGCCTCTGACTTCCAGTCACTGGGTTTAGTGCTGTCAGACACTCCCACATCCTCTGTAATGCTTTTTCCATTAGAATAAGCAGATATACTTTCTAAAAAATGCTCTCTGGTCATTAATCCAGTGGGCTGGAGAGGGCATTTCTCGTTGTGAGCTGTGTTTTTGGGTCATGCCCTTTGAACAGCCAAGTTGCCTTGTAGAGAGAGTTTTGACTGGAGTGGTTTTACAGTCATGTACCTACTCTGATTTGAATTTTCACCCTCCTGAATCTTCAGTGCCAGCTTGGATGAGGCTTTAGAGCACCCTGATCCAGTGGGAGATCTATGCAACTGGATGGGCTTTAAGGTCCTTTCTAACCCAAACCATTCCATGTGCAATTTTAGCCAGTTTGGTGCTGATGTTATGAAACAAAGTGTTTTCTCTGAAGTGTGTTGTGATGAAGTCAGTTGAGGCATGTTCTACTTAGCTTTGTTTTGCAGCTGAGGTGGAGATGTGGCTCTGTGTGTGTCTGAGCCTCCTGGGAAGGAGCTTCCTTAAACACAGCTTGTTCTTAGAGAGGCTGAACTGTATTCGTGAAAACCCAGTGTTTACAAATGGAACTGAAGTTGCAAATACAAAAATCCCTTTGAAAATTCGATTATATATAAGAAATGCAGAATAACTGCAGAGAAGGGAAGTGGTTTGTAGTTGGTTATCTTGTGTTACAACCCTTAATTCCTTGTACGGTGTTGTTTGTAGCAGGGGTTCGACAGAATGGGCTGTACAGAGGTGACAGTTGTGTGCATGTCAAATTATGGCATGTGAGCTCAATATTGTGACTGAATCACCCAGTGGAGCAGCCACCTGGCTCTGTGTGAGGAGCACAATTGTCCTGTGTCTGGTGGTTAGGAGAGATACTGGCAAAAAAGGGAATATTTCATTTGGAAGTGGCAGAAATGGTAGTGCTGTATTGACATTGCCTTGAGGTATGAAAGACATTTTAGTCCTGAAGTGCCTTATGTGCTGTTTGATTTCAACTTGAATTAATTGAACTAATTATGTCACTATAACTGGAAGAGGCAACGCTGTGATTAAACCCCTCCTTTGCCATTAATGGCTTCTCAAGGCTCAGCTTCTACGGTGAAAAAGGCATTTTAACCAGCAAACGGGAAGCTGGAAAGGAAAAAAATCTGCCCTAGGTCTGTGAGAGGCAATGGCAGCAGAAAAACCCAGCTGGGGCCCGGCCCACCGAGGGGCCGCAGTGCACGTGGAAGTGTCTGCTCGACCTCTTGACTTCTGCTAAGATGCATGGAGCAAACACAGTCACGAAGAGGAAGGAAGCAGCACAACCACAGCAGAGGGGACACGGAGGGGGGAGGACAGGAGAAGGTGCCTGTTCAGCCCGCAGAGACGCCGGCAGGGCCAGCCTGGCCTTGGGGTGCACTGGAAACTGAAGAAACACTCTTGCTTCATGATGGTTTTTGTTCCTCAAAACAGTTGCTCCAGACCTGCATCTTTAGAGCTCTCAAGGCAGCACAGCTTTACGGGTGGCTGTAATTGCAGCTGAACAGGCTCTGGTGATGGTTCTGGGCTGTTAAAGAAGCAGTTCTCTGTTAATGTTGGGTGTGTGGAAGGGATAACACCTCCACTGCAGATATTTTTGAGTAAACTGTTTGGTTACTGTATAGAGTGGAAAAATATTTCATTTTCTAAGCATACACTTTTCACCTCTGTGGTTCATTTGCTCTCTGACAGTAATTATAGAGCCGTGGAATGGTTTAGATCAGAGGGGCCTCAAACCCCACCCAGATCTACCGCCCTGCCGTGGGCAGGGACACCTCCCACTGGATGAGGGGGCTCAAAGCCCCATCCAACCTGGCCTTGAACACCTCCAGGGATGGGGCAGCCACAGCTTCTCTGGGCAGCCTGGGCCAGGGCCTCCCCACCCTCACAGTAGCAGTAAGGTGGGTACTGTGTGTGAAAGCACTCTTGGGAATGTGAAACCCTACCTAAACTGTAGCTGTTCCTCTGCCTCTGGGTCTCACTGCTGAACACAAACAGGCTGTAGTGTTTCATCTGAAGCTGGTACAGGTGTTGCCTTCAGTTGCAGACAACGTAGAGAACCCACTGATGTGACCTGTGATTCCTGGGTAACCTTGTCAAAAGTGCTTGTGTGAAGGGTGTTTAAATCCCACTGGCTGTTGTCAACGAAATTTAGATATTAAAGTTGATGATTGCCAAACTGTGGCTTTGGTACCTCTGCTGCAACTGCTGGGAACAGTTCTTGTGTTCATTCCTGTGTTTAGCTGAAAGATTGGAAGAGGGCCACCCTGGTCTAGAAGAAACACGGAAGATTGCTGGAAGTCTGCGGTCAGAAATGTTTGGGAGTCTCTGGTCTAAGCTGCTTAAGTGTTCTTTGAAAATATAACCCTTTTTCTGGGAGAACTCTTGCTTCTGTTTAGTTGAAGCAGTGGAGATAAGGACAGCTGCTGCTGTTACTAAAAAGGAAATTCAGTCATAATTGCTGAACTTCTATATGCCAATAAAAGTGTTTGCTGTAATTGCAAGCATTTACTTGGTCTGTATTAATTTACAAATGTGTATCTTAGCTTGCTAAAATAAAAGCATGTGCTCTTGAACGAGGCAGAGGATCACTCACTGTAAAAACTGGTTAACAACATAAAATACTCTGCTATTTGCTGCTGTTTATTTTCACTTCCTGTGTTTTTCATGTTATTTACCTAATACAGCTGAGTATTTGTAAAAAATGTTAGTGTTAAGAGTAGAAAATCTGAAGGTATTGGAAACCTTTTTTGGGAACAGAGCCTCTCAGTACGTGTTTGTGTGTAAAACCATTTGTTTATCCCTCCTTAAGCCTGTGGAAGTTCTTACTTCTCTCTCTGCAGTGATGTGCTCAGCTGAGGGTGAGCACTTCCTGAAGCTCTGATAAGAGAGAAGGCTCTCAGGCAGACCTGATAACACACAGAATGCAGGAAAATACCTTCTTGCATTAACTGCTGCTTGGTTTAAACCATGCCCTGGTTCTCTTTGCTTCTTGTTCCAGGGTCTGGTGATACCCACTGTGCTGGCAGCAACAGGGCATTAGCGACCTGAAATAACTTTCTTTCCATCTACCCAATATCACATACTTTAGTTTCAAGCATATTTGGAGTGTTTTCACAAAGAGAACATGATTTTTCAAGTGTTGGGAGTGTGAGAAAGTCTGTGCTGTCTTGTGCTGTGTGCCTGAACAGCTTTAGGATCACAAACATTAATGCTGGGCTGTGAGATGCTGCTTTACCTGCTCCAATCACACAAATATTGCACGCTGAGCCCGCAAGGAAATGAGTCAGAATTTAATTCTTGGCAATTACTTCCATGTTAGTGTAACAAACTGATTAGCGGTTTTTCTTCAAGCCTCTGTCTTTCTAAACAGTAGAAACACATACCCTCTCCCTTTGGCTTGCGTTGTAGATGGATTAAATGAATCATATTAGCATGGTGTTTGCTTTTTTCACTTTCACAGCTGTAAATGCTCCTTTTTTTTCTGTCATTTTATGGAAGTGAAGACTTTCATAACAAGGTCTGGGCTAGAACCTCTCATTTGCCCTTTTTATGGTGTTTCTCAGCCCAGGGGATTGCAGGGACACGATGGGAACCTACTCTGGATGGACGAAAGGAGCTGGGTGTGAGTTCAGTTCAATCATCTTCTCTGGAGGGTTAGGATTAGGCAGTGACTGCACCTTGGAATCTGAGCCTTCCCCTGGTGAATGCAGAGTTGCTTATCTGCTACTGGAAAGAGGAACACACAACTTTGAATTACTTAACGTTACAGCAGGGTGGGGAGATGCACAAACGGATAATGCTGATAAGGTGACAGCCTGGGTTTGTGCTGCTGGAGCTTCTCCATCCATCCAGGTCCTGAGCCACAACTCACCATAAATGTGATTGTGATCACACAGGAAGCCGTTGTTTTGCTGCTCTGCTCCAGCTTAGTTTTTCCTGCAGGCAGGATCCTGTGTAGTTTATTTTAAGAGGTGCTGAATAAACCTTCCTAAAAGCAGAAGCTGATGGATTGCAGTAACACTCCTGAGCTGTAACAAAGGCTGGAAATTGATACATGGGGAAGGCAGGAGGACATTCTGCCAGCCCCTCTCTGTGGAGACCAATTACCTACAAAGAGTGGTCAACAGCAAAGCTTTATAGAATGAAACAACCAGAGGGTAGAGCTGCTTTAACATACAGACAGCTCGAATGTGCAGTGCATCCACCCACCAGAGCTGCCAAACGGAGCAGCTGACAGAAGAACATGGGTGGTTTTACTTGGGTTCACCTTGAGCTCCTGTTGTTCACAGACATGTATGAAATGTCAGGCACCAGAATCCCTTGCTGTATACCTGGCACCTTCTGTAAAAGTTTTCGTTGCAGAGACATGAATTAAAATGTAGCTGAATAAATAAAAGAGAGGAGAGCTACTGTCAGTGAAGGTTTATAGTTTGGAGTCCTATGTATCTTCTCACCTGTCCCATAGCATGGAGAAAGGGCTCAGGGGAAGCTGGGTAAATGGTGGAATGTCATACAAAGCAGGTCCTTTCCAATGGAGTTCAGACCCTGTGCCAGTATCACCTGGAACTTGGAGACCTGAGCCCAACTGTCCAGGGGAGTTTTTGCAGAAGGGCTGAGGCAGTTACCTGTCTCCTTTAGCAGGAGATCAGTTCTGTCATCAGACAGGTTGATGGAACAAGTACTTCGTGTAGGAAGTTGAGGTACTTCTGGAGAAAGTGGTCTCCAAAGAATGTCTGAGATGAAGTATGTTGGAACCAATCCAACCAGGGTACTAGAAACTGGGGGAACCTAGGTTGCTGCTGAACGCTGCTGTCCTCAGGGAAATGGCCCACTGCAATAGTCACATGCTTGGTGTGAGAGCTTGAAAAACATGGCATTAAGAAATACAGTGTGACTGGGAACACTTCTGGCCCCTCTCTGGATGGTTCAGTATTTTGTAGTCTGCAAAATCATTTGTTGCTCAATGTCCCAACCGAGTCTGTGCAATTGCCTTGGTGGTTGATGCTGTCCTTTGACCATCTCCGGTCTGTTGGACAGAACTCAGAAGTTGGTCTTTCCCACATGATACTGGTTCCTTCTTTTACCTTCAGGCATGTGACCTTGGGGTGAAAACAAACCTCTGGCCTAGAAATAGCCCTGTCTCTTTTGAGGAACTCCATTTCCCTAGTGTCTGGAGAATGTGGTGGAATGGAGAAGAGTGTCATCCTGTATTTAGATAAAGGAATGAGAGAAAGAGGTGCCACTAGTGAATAGATTTTGTTTTGGATAATGGAATGAGAGAAAGAGGTGCCACTAGTGAATAGATTTTGTTTTGGATAATGGAATGAGAGAAAGAGGTGCCACTAGTGAATAGATTTTGTTTTCCATCTGTGAGTAGAAGATGATCTCTGGTCTCTAATAGTGCTGTTGTCCAGCTCCTGAGTTGGAGGAGTGTTAGTTGGGTATTCCTGTACCTCTGCAGGCACTGATGGGTGTCCTCAGGTAGTCCAGGGACTTAGGGTACCAGTTTGTACTTGAACTTGGAGCTCACTCAACACAATATGGTCAGGCTTTTCTATTACCATTGTAGAAGAACCTTGCAGGTGTTTTGGCCTTCCTTTGGGAGCTGGACCTGTTTTAGTTGGTTAGAAGTTCTCTGAGCAAATCTACTGTGGTGGGACCCTCTGGAGACTCGGAAAGCCATTCAACTTCCACGATCCAAGGCAGTGGCAGCTCTACGTCCTCTCCTAAGGAGTTTTCAGACCCAAGAGCAAAGAGTCTGATGATATTTTGGCTCCAATTATGCAGTTACTTAATAGGTAGGGTCTGAATATTGGGTTTGGATGCTTTTTGTGGACGTATTTCCTTGAGGAGGGGTTGCCTTGGAAATAAGCTGCCCATCTCATGAGGTTGTACAGTTATCCACTGTAAAAAAAGCCTTGACAAACACAGCCCTTGCTGGTAAATGCCCTGTGATGGACACGTGGTGAATGCTGGGCAAACAACTTGGAAGGTGGTCCCAAATAAAACGACTTTTCTAGGCTGGGAGACTCCTTGAATTGCAATAAGTTACATTTCTGTTTTGTTCAGTGCTAAACCACATCTGTCTTTTCTAAAAGAAACCTTTGTTTTTGTGGTCCTTTGTAGGCGTAACCTGACCAAGTTGTCCCTGATATTCAGCCACATGCTGGCAGAACTCAAAGGTATTTTCCCAAGCGGCCTTTTCCAAGGAGACACCTTCCGGATCACCAAGGCGGATGCTGCAGAGTTTTGGAGGAAGGCTTTTGGTGAAAAGTAAGTTTCCAATTGTGCTTAAAACCAGAGATGTGGGAACACATTGCACACAGCGCCGTGTGTTTACAGAAGTCTGTGTTCAGAAAGGTCTTTATCAGGTTAAAATGAAAGATGGGCAGGACCTGCTTGTCATTTGGTGCAGTCTCTGGGGTGAGATGTGGGATTGTTCTTCTTCTTTGTCCTCTCTTGTTTTAAATGTGCCAAGTGATGGATCTTTCCCCACTTTCCTTAGGAGACTCTTGAACTGTCACAGTTCCCCTCGATTATTCAGCTTGAATTTTCCTCTCCTTAATTTAATTCTTTAAGTGAGCTCCACAAACTATGCAAAATAATCTGCTTTCTTCTTCCAAAGGTGACCATGCCCCCAGTTTTAATTGTCTTTTAGCTAAACCATTATATTAAATTCTTTTAATCTTCCCTCCAGTTAGTGTTTCCAATCACTTTGCCACCTTTCTTCTGGCTGCTCTGAACTTTGTCAGTTTGCAATTATGCTTTGTTAAGGTAGGATGAAGGAGAGAGTGAAGTGCCATGAATATTTGTGTGCAAACAGTCAAAACTTCAGTTTTAGTTTTAAATCTAATAAAATGCTGGCTAAATGAGGAAGATTAAAGTAAATTCAGTTGGGTGCTGCTTTGTACCTAAGGTACTTCACATCAAGAGTTTAATTAGTAGCTGTCAGAACAGAAAGCAATAATATATTTACTCATGAATAACACAGTTGTATGAAGCTGAGGGTGTTCTTTCTGTTTTTCTATTCCACTTGATATTTTAAAAGAAGGAAAATATTCCTTTAAACAGGAGCCTCTGTTTTGACTTCTGATTATCTGACTCCTCCAATTAATCCCTCTTCAGAGAATTGTTTGCAGCTTTTTAATTTTTTTATGAACTGTCTAGACCCCAACTGAGCTCTAACCTTGCAGTTAACTCCTCCTCTGCCAGTGGCAGAGATTCCTATCGAGTGATGGTGTTGTTTACAGCCCAGAGACAGAGAAGCATTGACCTGATAACAACTGGAGAGAAAGGGAAAGGAGAAAGTGGAGCTGGACTTCAGATTCCAAACTTTTGCATATGCAGAGAAAACTGTCTGCTAATTTCTTGCAGTACCAAGAAATCCTGTGCTCGCAGGACGTGAATAAATCTCTTGTGGCTGACTTTGATTTTTCTCTCTTCCGTTGCCATGAGGTGCAGGCTCACAAAAAAAGGATAAGGTATGTGCATGGTGGTGGTCTCTGGACGTGTCACATTGACAGATGGCTTGGTTTTCCTCAGGACCATCGTTCCCTGGAAGAGCTTCCGTCAGGCCTTGCACGAAGTGCATCCGATCAGCTCAGGGCTGGAAGCCATGGCCTTGAAGTCAACGATTGACTTGACGTGCAATGACTACATTTCAGTGTTTGAGTTTGATATCTTCACACGACTGTTTCAGGTAAGAACTGAGGAGCTTGAATCACTTGAATTGTGTCTCAGACTTCAGCTTAGAGTCTTTTCCCAGGAGAAACTATATTTAACACACTAAAATGACATTATTTATGCTGTAAGGGGTTTGGTCGCCTCGCCCTTCATCCACTAAACAGCTTAGGACCCAATGTTAAACTTATTATTATTAAACTTAAACCCTATATTGCAGTAAAAGCATGTGATACTTTTGGTTGTAGAAGAAAAATATTGTCTAGACATATACAGCAACTATAAGGCACGTTCAGTATCCTCCCACAGATCAGGTTTTCCCTTTCAAAGGCCACTCTTGGACTGAAGTTCTGATGACTTCTGTAAGCCAGGAAATGTGAAGCCTGGTTTGTCAGTGTGTCTTTCCTTGTCCTTCTCTTCCTTGTCAGATTTATTTTCCATGGGGAGGGGCTCAGGGTGGATCACCAGGAGGAATTTGGGCTTTTGAACTGACACAGCCAGGGTGTTGCGGACACATCTGTGTTCTGTACACAAGAAGTTATCAATGGGATTGAAGTGATATTAATAGTAGGTAAAATTCTAACCCACAGTCTTTAATAGTGTAAAGCTCAAAAAAACCCACAGCTTCTCGTGGTACAGTTGGGAATTTACAAGAACAAACACTTTCTTCTTTGGCTCTGACTTGCCTTTTCCCATGTGATAGGGTGGGTTGTAATTAAGATATGCCTAGATGAAAAATTCCCATGTTCAGTGTTGCAATGCAGCTGATCTCATTCACTACTTTTTCCATCTGTGGTGTATAAAGAGTTTCTGTGGTTTCTAGGAGATGCACAGTTCTTAGGGAGAGTCAATGTCTTCTTTTAGACGGGAAATGTGGAGAAATTAGAGGAGATTTAGAACGTTGAGAGCTTTCAGATGATTGTTATGAATTTTTATGCATCATTTGAAGGAATATTTAACATGTCCTGGTTTATTCATTCAAATCATAGACCAGCCAGTCATCCTTGCCACGCCTGAGCAGGGTCAGGTGGTTAAGGAATAGTCACCAGCATCTGACACCCAGTGAAGCTGAGACAGAAGAGGGAGCTCACTTTCCTCAGGCCGTGTAGGAAGTCGCTGTTCGAGATCAGACTCGTCATTGTTTCTGGTCCTGTGCATAATCCTTATAAACTCTTGGCTTTATCCCTGTCTCAGGAATGAGTCATTGTCTCTGCAGAAGCAGCACAAATTGGTAGCTGTTCTTGAGCTGCCTTTTGGTGACCTCAGTGACTTCCCCCTTGGCTTTTATTAAAGGTGTTTTCATTAAGGGCTCTCAGAGGGGATGGTTTTATCACTGACAAAAGAGAAACTCAAATGCCTGATCCAGTGGGAGGTGTCCCTGCCCATGGCAGGGGGGGGTTGGAACTGGATGGGCTTTGAAGTCCCTTCCAACCCAAACCATTCTATGATTCTATGAAATGCTGAGGCTCCTGCATGACGATGTAGGTTTAATTCCTCCATCGGATTTACGGTGGAGTAAGAAACCTGCTCCTTTAACTGAAGAACTGATGCCTTTGATTAAGGAACATTGTACATGTGGATACCTTTTAGAAGTGTGTTTCTTTGTTGTTCCTACAGCCATGGTCCTCTCTGCTCAGGAACTGGAACAGCCTAGCAGTGACTCATCCTGGTTATATGGCATTCCTAACGTATGATGAGGTGAAAGCCCGGCTTCAGAAATTCATTCACAAGCCTGGCAGGTTAGTGCTTGGCAGCAGTGGCTTTTGTGATTGTTCTTGCTAACATTGCTGATTACTGCCCTGACTGAGGAGATTGGATTTGTTTTGTCTTCCTTCCTTAGAAATTTAAACAGCAAAAAACCCTGGCTTGCCCTCTATTTGGAGATTGTCCTCTGTGTGGTGGCTTAGCTCCTGCCCAGCACCCAGCTGTGGCAACAGCTCCTTCAGGCATGAGCAGAATGTAGGGGCAGACACTGCCAGACCATGGATAAGGGGTCATATCTATAGGTCCCACCACTTTCTGGTGTATATGCATAGAACCAGGAGAGGTGAACAGATCACAGCCCCCAGAAACACGTTTGAAACCAACTTGAGGCAGACAAGACACCTGACCAGTGTGTACTCTGGCAGAGTAGGCTGTAAAATAATGCTGCAGGCTGGGCAACTTCAGAGGCTGTGGGGGCAACGTTTGCTTCTGGGGGCTGTGGAGCTGAGCAGTTTTGGGCTGCCTGATGTCCTGAGTTGGGCTTGACCCGGTACTAATAGATTCCTCTTTATGCAGAAAGGGCCAAGCATTCATTTCTGGAGGTTGTTATTATGCTATTAGTCTGTGCTGCTTTTAAAAATTGAGTCTGTTTGTTGATTTTTGTTGTTTGTTGGGTTTTTAAAGTTAATTTGGAACAAATTATTTTAATGGTGCAAGCTTTTCTTGCTCTGGATTCTGGTTTAATTTCACCTGGCGACCGGTGCTCGGATACTTTTCCCACCGTGTATCAGATTGCATCGTTCTGCTTTGATCTACCTGGGGGTAAATTGAGGAAAGCTGGGATAAATCATTAAATTATTCTTACTAATTTTCATTTGCTGTCTCAAGATAGCCAGACAAAGGCTGCCTACTTGAAATTTAATCTTTCCTGTCTGTTCCAGTCCAAACTGAAGTTTCTTTTCTTTTCAGTTATATTTTCCGACTGAGTTGCACCCGACTCGGTCAATGGGCCATTGGCTATGTCACTGCAGATGGGAACATCCTTCAGACAATCCCTCACAACAAACCTCTTTTTCAAGCACTGATTGATGGCTTCAGGGAAGGATTGTGAGTAACTTCATCAAAAATGACGTTTTTTGCCCCGTTTCACTGTGAGTTTGTTTTGTAGATCTTAATCCTGTGGTGAGGTTCTAAAGTCAGTTGAAAGGTAAAACCTCTGGGTTCATCACACATTGTCTGCTTCACAGGATGTTGCAGAGGTCAAGCAGTCACTGTTGACATCACCAAGCCCTTTTTGGACATCTCTCAGCTCTTCCTTTTAATTTAGACCTTGATTCAGCAAAACAGTTCAATCATGTGAATAGTCCATTGATGTCAGTGCAATAATTCAGCCACATAACTGTTTTGGCACCCAAGAATACTCAGACAGCTCTTCTGCACTGGGGAGCTGTTCTGTCCTCTGCAACAGCAGACGATGGGTCTGCGTCACTGTTTCCCTTTCATGGATTCTTTTCCAGTCGAGTCCTTAATTTGAGCCACTGCAATTGATACTGTGGTGTTAGGTTTGTTACTCTGAATATTACAGTTTCACTATAGGATGACTTCAAAAGAGTATTTTGGGACTATTGGATCCCATTTGAAATAAAAATTGCTGCCAGGAAGGAAAACAAGCTTCTTTTTATTAAGACTGACGTGGTTGATTTTTGTCCAATAGTAAAATTCTTCCAAAACTTCTTTTGAATTCAGAACACCTGAATTCCCACCCCTCGCTTCTCCCCCTCATTCTTTCTTTCCTCCACCATCCCCATAATAAATCTGTGTTTCTTCCTGTGTGTGTGTACACTCACATAGAGGGATCTCTTTTTCCCCAACTGCTTACAGTTATTTATTTCCCGATGGCCGGAATCAGAATCCTGACCTGACTGGCTTGTGTGAGCCCACACCTCAGGACCACATTAAAGTTACACAGGTGAGCAAAGTGTATCCTATCAAACTCACTTGCTTTCTTCCTAATTTCTCCCCCACTTAGGTGTTTATACTCTTCTGTCACGCTTGGCATCCCCAAGGC
The DNA here is from genome assembly GCA_033558185.1 of Dromococcyx pavoninus. Taxonomy (NCBI): domain Eukaryota; kingdom Metazoa; phylum Chordata; class Aves; order Cuculiformes; family Neomorphidae; genus Dromococcyx; species Dromococcyx pavoninus. Next base: position 47,897 of record JAUMJL010002352.1, on the reverse strand, counting down.
TTTTTTTTAAGGCTGATGGATTGTATTCTCCAGGAATCTTTGAATGGTAGGAATGAGCAGAAGAGATTGCAAAGGTTCTTTTGTGCCATCCAACGTGCCTTGAGCCCTGCTTTTCTTGGCCATTCTTGGGACACCTAAATAAAAGCCTGGCATAATTGAAGTCCACTTTTTTCAGAGCTTGACATCCAGTACATAAAATTATATTGAAGTCTTTACAGACTTCTGTTCTCCTTCACCCCATGCTGGGTTTCTTGCCTAATCGTGCATGTTGTTTTACAGTATCAACCCTGTCTGTCTGTCTTTCCCCAAGGAACAATATGAATTGTATTGTGAGATGGGCTCCACGTTCCAGCTGTGTAAAATATGTGCTGAGAATGACAAGGATGTGAAGATTGAACCGTGTGGCCACCTGATGTGCACGTCCTGTCTCACTGCGTGGCAGGTGAGGCATTGCCTCTCGTTATTCTCGCTGGGTGAAGCTGGTTGCTCTTTAGAGAAGCCGTATATTCTCTTCTCAAAACTGTCCAGTCTCCTTCAGGTATGGAGATAAGAGAGGATGTGAGCTCATGGTGCAGTGTTATCAGTGCCAGCTTCACCAGGGCAGGGAGAAGCTGAGATGCCTGATCTCTTAATGTAGGAAAAGGCAAGAAGTGTAAGGGGAGATTTAGGTTGGATATTAGGATGGATTTCTTGGGTTGTGAGGCATTGGAAGAGGCTGCCCAGGGGGGTGGTTGAGTCACCATCCCTGGAGAGGTTTAAAAGTCACTGAGATGTGCTTGGGGATGTGATCTGGTGGCAGACTTTGGATTGATGATTGGTCTCAATGATCTTAAAGATCTTTTCCAACCAAAACCATTCTTTGACTGGCTAAAAAGCCTGGTTTTCTGCTTTAGAGAGAAAATACTCTGTATTTGTAGCACAGTTTGCCTTTCTGTATTCCTCTCACTTGAAAAGGACCTGCCAAAAAGCAGGTTTGAACCTCTTTGTCTGTTAACTGTGTGTTTAATTTCTGCATCACAGTGGCTGTCGTAACAGATCTCTTCTCTTCCCTGAAGGAATCAGAAGGCCAGGGTTGTCCTTTTTGCCGCTGTGAAATCAAAGGCACTGAGCCAATTGTCGTGGATCCGTTCGACCCCAGAGGGGGAGGAGGATTATCCCGGCAAGGGGCAGAAGGAACTCCCTCCCCCAATTATGACGACGACGACGACGACAGAGCTGATGATTCCCTCTTCATGATGAAGGAACTCGCTGGTACCAAAGTAAGGTCACCACTATGAGATGTGGTTTGTACAAACCTTGCGTGTTCTCCATCAGCTTTCTGTGGCTTTAGAGATGTGTCTGTGTGAGGGTTGTCAGACCTTGTAACAGGAAAGATTTTACTCTGTGGAAAACAGGGACTGAGGTTCGGTTTTGTCAGTTCTATTAAGCAATGATCATCACACTTTGAAATCTTTGGTCTTTGTGTGTTGTCTTGAAAGGATCCTTAGAAAGGTGACAAGGCTGGCTTCACCTATTGGAACGTGAGATCTGGGTTTACAAGACTTCTCTGCATGCTTAGCTCTACTGCTGTGGATTTATTAGTCATAGTTCACTGATATCAGCAAACAATTGATCCAGTTTCCCCAGTGATGAATGCTGATACAGCCTTCCCAAGGTGCTGATGACTAACGGGGTGGAGGGCAGGATGTTTTGCTGAGGAAGTCAATTTGACTGTCGTCTTTTTATATGGTGTCTGATAAATTTGTATAATGAAGGTGTGATAACTCAGCCAGTGCTACTTCCTTCTGGGAGATGGGTACAAGACAGGCATTTTCTATGGATCACTGCATGTTTTTTCCTAAAAGCACATTGCTTCTCTTGCACATCTGCACTCAACAGTGTTTTACTGCATGGGGAAGTGGGTTTGAAGCCTCCACCAGTGAAATGACATGGATCTGTTAGAGCGAGTCCAGAGGAGGCCTCGGAGGTGATCCGAGGGCTGGAGCACCTCCTATACGAGGAGAGGCTGAGAGAGCTGGGATTGTTCAGCCTGGAGAAGAGAAGGCTCTGGGGAGACCTTAGAGCAGCCTCCCAGGACTGAAAGGGGCTCCAGGAAAGCTGGGGAGGGGCTCTTGATCAGGGAGTGCAGAGATAGGATGAGGTGGAATGGGTTTGGGCTGAAAGAGGAGAGATTGAGATGAGATCTCAGGAAGAAATGTTTTGCTGTGAGGGTGGGGAGGCCCTGGCCCAGGTTGCCCAGAGAAGCTGTGGCTGCCCCATCCCTGGAGGTGTTCAAGGCCAGGTTGGATGGGGCTTTGAGCCCCCTGATCCAGCGGGAGGTGTCCCTGCCCATGGCAGGGGGGGTGGAACTGGGTGGGCTTTAAGGTCCCTTCCAACCCAAACTATGAATCTATGAATTTGGCTAATTTTTAATAGTTGAATTCACTAAAATAAACTGAATTTCCTAGGCAGAAAGAATCCTTTACACTGGTTTTACCTATTTTCACCTTTCTCTTTAGCTTCCACCCTGTGCAGTAATGTTCTGAACAGTAAACCATATTCCTAGAGGTCGTTTTTGTATGCATAGCTTGGGGAAGCAAAGCCATCTCCTCGCTGTGACATCCTCTCCTGGTTTGCAGTGGGCTGGTACTCTTGGTACTCTGTATTTGATGGCATTAATTGAGTTCAGACCCTTGCAAAGCTTTTCAGAGTTAGAAAGCACCAACCTTGCTTGTAAAATACCATTTATAAAAGAGAGAAGAACTGGTGCTGTTTTGGCAAAACCAGCTTTCTGGGGACAGAAATGAAAGGTTTGATGCACAGCAGTGACTGCTGCCACAGCCGTGAGGCTGCAGCACAGCGGTGCCTGCAGTGAGGAGGAGGATTTGCAGCCGATCGTGCCCTCTTGTGTCCAAACACAGCTTGGTTCTGCGCAGGGTGGGGTGAGGCAGGTTTGGTCCTGCAGCCCCAGAGCTTTCCTTGAGCTGTGTGCACGGCTAAGCCCATCGGTGATCCTCAAGGCTTGCTGTGGCGTTGCCTTCATTTCTCTGTGATCATTAGTAATACAGCAGTGGTATTAAACCCACACAAGTCACAGAGCTCGAAACCCTCTCTAGAGAAAAGGAGTTTTGCTGGATTTTGTGATTTGTTAATTTTCCCCATCCTTTCCTTCTCCAGGTGGAGCGTCCTCCTTCTCCGTTCTCAGTGGCTCCACAGGCCGCCCTTCCCCCTGTGCCGCCGCGACTGGATCTCTTGCAGCAGAGAGTGTCCAATCCACCTGGAGCCTCCAGTCCCGGGACCACCTCAAAGGTCAAACACACGGTTTGCCCTTTCAGCTGTGATTTTGGTGGGGCAGGAAGAGAGCATTTTGGTGAACTCTGCACGTTCTCTGTGACATCCCCAAGGACCGTCACACAACACTCTTTATTCTTCCTTCTCCATAGTCCTGTTAGGCCACTTTCCTTCCATTCCCCACAAGAAGCCAAGTCTGTCCTCAAAGCAAATGCTTCAGGAATCCGTGGTAGGAGAATCCCTTTTTGCTGTTTAAAGGGCCTGTCTTTTCTTCACATTCATCCATCCATTTGCTAGAAGGAAGCTGGTCCTGAGCTGAACTACTTGCTCACTTAGGGTGACTGGTGTCCTCCTGTGGAACTACCAAGTTATTGTTATTACCAAGATCTTCACTGGTTTTCTGCCCATGTATTCTGGAGACACATTTATGGGTTTACATTTTGTTCTAGATGTGGGAAGGTGTTGTATTCCTGTCCACACTTTTCTTTTCTTCACAAGTTTTTCCATCGAGCATTTTTTCAGATGGAAAACGAAGGAATGAGATGTGTGAGACTGGGAGAGAAGGACTGGGTTTCTGATTGACTATAGAGGGCAGTGGTGAGATCCTGGTGGTGTTTGATCATTGCCTGTTGAGATACAGCAGTGATTCTTCAGCTGGTGTGGATGAAATCAGGCTTGAAAATTCAGGCAGAAGAAAATATCCAATTTTATGAATATTTGCTGCTGACTGATTGATGTTAACTTGTATAAATAACTCAAAATTGAGTCTTGTTTTTAAACAATGGGTGTCCTTTGTTTGCAATCCCATCTAATGCTGCTGCAGGCTTTGTTTTTCTCTTCAAGAAAAATAACCTGGGGTGTTTAGTGCCTGCCTGGAGCTGCACGTAGGGCCTGCATTATCCCTGCCAGCCTGTAGAGAAGGTGTCTCTGCAGGGTTAACTTGTGGAGAGTTATCTCCACATCCCTCCACATAATTTCCTGTAAAAACAGATAAAACAAAAACCAGGACTCACCTTCTGCCACTCAGCTCCCTCCTTTTTGTGTTTTGTTGCTAGAATACCTATGTTAAGCAATATTTCACATTCTTCTGCCTTCCAGGCCGCACCTGGTGCTCTTCACAAGGACAAACCTTTGCCGATCCCACCCACGCTCAGAGATCTCCCACCGCCACCACCTCCGGACAGGCCACATTCCATCGGGAATGAAGGTCGACCTCAGAGACGTCCCCTGCCCTGCACGCCAGGAGATTGTCCTTCAAGAGACAAACCACCCCCTGTGCCCTCCAACCGTCAGGCAGACCTGTGGCCATCCAGGCCGATCCCAAAAGCCCCGTCCGTAGCCCTGAGCCCTGGTGACCCTTGGGCTGGGAGAGAACTGTCAAACAGACACTCGCTTCCCTTTTCCTTGCCCTCTCAGATGGAGTCCAGGGCTGACAGCCATCGCCTTGGGAGCACGCTCAGCCTGGACAACCAAGTGGTGAGTAGGCTTTGTGGTGGTGAAGGTAGTTCCCGAGGAATTAAGTCTTCCAAGGTGCCCTCTTTTTATAGTTTATGTCTAAATAGGGCAGCCTTGTGCCGAGGGAGAGAGAGAAAGGAACTGGTGAATGCCAGGCAAAGGAGAATTATGGGATGACTTCTTAGAGAGAAGTGCTTTGTGCCTTTGTGCTTTGTGCAAGACTGAAATCCCAATTTGGAGCAGTTATGAGCCACAATTTCATGATGACTGTTCACCTCTCAGTTTTGTTGAACTGAGAATGTTTGTGTTGGGAGCTGGGATTCTGAGAAACTGCAGTTTGCTCTTCTCAGTTCTCAGTGCTGTAAAACCTCCACTCAGCAGCTGTGATCAGTTTAATACAGTAAAATCTGAGCTGAATTTGGATCTGTTCCCATTACCAGTGTCACAATGTATGACTTAGTATTTCAACATATTGTTCCCTAGAAGAAATCCCAGGCAGTTTTGCTTTCCTTGATTCCATTCCCCTGATTTTTCCTTCTAAACCCTCCAGCTTTCTAAAATTGAAGTCAAGTACATTTTTAGCCAGATTGGCTAAGGAAATGACACTTGCATGGTTGCCATTCTGTCTCCATATGCGTGTGCTTGTCTGCATCCTCTTCCCCTTGTCCCCCCATGAACATTTTGGCCTTTTGGCCTATTTTGACTCAATTTGCCAAAGCCATTGGAGTCTGAAAAGATTTGAAGTTCCTGCAGTTTTTGCACGAAGAGGCAATTGGCTACAGAAAATCCTTGTTTGTGTCCTCATGAGGGAAAACTGTCACAGACCTATTGGGTTTTTAAACTGGCAGTAAATGCTTTGGAATAATGCAGATGCTTCCTTCCCCCAGAAGATGTGTTGAGTGACTGGCTGACAGCTTTGCAACTGATATACATGGTTTTTCTGATTCCTGGTTTCAATTTTCTTCTTTCAGAGCTTGAACAGTGGTCCAACAACAACCCCAGAGTGTGAACACCCCAAGATTAAACCCTCTTCATCTGCCAATGCAATCTACTCCTTAGCTGCCAGGTCTGTTGGTTTCTAGAAGTGATCTGACTTAGCTCTCGCCACACTGGTGCCAGGGACAGAACTGGACACAAATCTGTCAGGCCTTGGTTTCAATCTCTGGCAGATTTAAAGTAGACCATCTAGAGAAAGCAGACAAAATTGGCCTCCTAAAGGTTTGTGAATTGTGGTGGTAGTTGGCTGAGGCCGTAGGAAACAGGCTACAGTTGCCATTGGCTCGTTTATAAATTCATGTCTGAGTTGGCCTTTATATGAAGTAGGTGATGTTTAACATCTATGATATTAAAACTTTCTTTTGCATAAAGATCTTGTGCCAGTGTGACCTTGCAGAATCCTGAAAGCCAAGTTATCTCTTTAGGCAGAATCACTGCAAAATCACTGCTTGTTATGTCTGCTGTGGATTTGAAAGGCCACTTTGGTAATAATTAAATCTGGGCTAAAGGCTTTTTCTGATGTTTATATCTTGTTTCCTCTGCCTCCAGGCCACTGCCTGTACCAAAACTGCCTCCTGGGGAACAGTCTGAAAGCGATGAAGACACTGAATACATGTCACCATCCTCCCTGCCCGTGGTGCCTCCAGGTCCTGCTGTACAAAAAACAGACATCAAAATGCCTTTGGAAATGACTCAGAGTTTACGGTGAGATTCTGTTTGGAGGTGCTGGGCTTCCTCCTCGCGGCTACGGGAAAGTCTGTTTCTTTATTAGGGTGGAGATTTCACTTGCAGGGTTTGCTGAATTCCCCCAGTGATGTTCACCAGATCTAGGGTGAACAGGGCTAACTCTAAATGAAATGTGGCTGCTGCTCTTTTGCAGAACCCTTGAACAGTATTAAAGGAGTCAGAACACCACTCCCACCTCTTTTTGCCGGTAACTGAGAGCGGCTGAAATTCAGAATCCTATTAAAGGGTTGTGTTCTGGTGATATCAATTAAATTCTTTTAAGCTGATATGCTGTGCTGCAAAAGACATTATCAAAGCATTTGCTGGAACAGCAGTGGTTTCACTTTCAAGCAGGGATCTGAGTGGAAACTCACTCACAGAGGCCTGATGGTGGTGGTTGTTGATCACTGTCACTTGGCTGAAAGAAATGACTCATCCAAAGCAGTGGGAGCAGCAGGGTGAGGGAGGGGATTCTGCCCCTCTGCTCTGCTCTCATGAGATCTCATCTGGAGCCCTGTGTTCAGTTCTGAAGTCCCCAGCACAGGAAGGACCTGGAGCTGTTGGGGTGTGTCCAGAGAAGGCCATGGAGATGATCCAAGGGCTGGAGCACCTCCTGTGCAAGGACAGGCTGAGAGAGTTGGGGTTGTTCAGCCTGGAGAAGAGAAGGCTCTGGGGGACCTTAGACTCTCAGTACTGAAAGGGGCTCCAGGAAAGCTGAGGAGGGGCTCTTGATCAGGGAGTGCAGGGACAGGAGAAGAGGGAATGGTTTTCAGCTGGAAGAGGGGAGATTGAGATGAGATCTTGAGAAGAAATGTTTTCCTGTGAGGATGGGGAGGCCCTGGCCCAGGTTGCCCAGAGAAGCTGTGGCTGCCCCATCCCTGGAGGTGTTCAAGGCCAGGTTGGATGGGGCTTTGAGCAACCTGATCCAGTGGGAGGTGTCCCTGCCCGTGGCAGGGGGGTGGAACTGGATGGGCTTTGAGGTCTCTTCTAAACCAAACCATTCCATGACTCTATTAAATATGTTTTCTCTCCCTCAGAGTTTTAGACTCTGACCAGCAGGCCGATGGCTGTATGTATGAGGCAATGTACAACATTCACTCCCAGGCAGCATCCTCTGCTTTTGAGACCATCAATGCTTCTGGTGAGTGGACAACCTAAAAAACAACTGAGAAATTGAGGCACAGTGAGCTGCTCCCAGTCCCAATTGGAACAGCATTTTGGCCTAATGTAAATGTTGATTGGTTTTGCTGTTAAAATAAATGGGAGAAACATCTGGGTGTGGGCACTGCAGGGATGGTGTTGAGAAGCCTGGTTGGAATGCACTGTGCAGCTCAACAGTTGTTTAAAAAATAGCTGGTTTGAAGGCTTTTTCTTTCTGGGCAGCACTTGTCAGCCCACATCCATCACAAGTATTTTTAATCTAAAACTACCTTCTGGGAAGAGCAGCCATTGGCAGCAAAACCTTAGTTCTGTGTCCCATCAGTGTTTTTGGACTGCAGGGGAACAGCATCTCCCTTGAGAGCCAGAGGCTCTGTTCAGTCCCAGTGCTCAGAGTGTGCCTCTTGTTCTAGATGGAGGTGATCTGGCAGCAGCCTCTGCCAGCAACGGCCCTGAAGAGTCAGAAAATGAAGAAGATGGTTATGATATCCCCAAACCACCGCTACCGGTCGCTACTGCTCGTCGCACACTGTCTGATATCTCCAATGCCACGCCTGCCTTCAGCCGAATGTCTTTGGAAAATGACCCAGTAACAGGTTAGGAATACATGGATGAACACCTGGCACCATCCTCCGTGCCCTGTGGTGCCTCCAGGTCCTGCTGTACAAAAACCAGACATCAAAATGCCTTTGGAAATGAGTCAGAGTTTATGTGGCCCTTATGGCATGGTGGGTGCTGGTGAATTGCTGTGTGTGTTTGAAATCTGTCACTGGCTCCAGATTTTGTACATAAACCAAAGCAGAATTACACTGGTTCTTAGGTGTATAGTTTAGTTTAGAGCTTGGAAGGTTCTACCTTTGTCATTTAATCACTGAGCTAGCAAATCATGCTTAAATCACCTTTAGGAGAATCATTCCTCAGCATGAAGACTGTTCCTTTAGCCATTTTCCTACAGAACATTCCTTTGTACCAGAGCCTGAAACAGAACTTCAGAACATCATTGCTTATTGGGATTCCAAGTGGAAGATGACGTGGCTGGCCTTGTGCAGCTTCTGTGTGGCTCAGGCTCACCCCGGTTGTTGTCAGCAGATGGCACAAGTGTGCTGTGTGATGCTGTCGGTTCCTTCCAGCAGGGCCCAGTGGCTCAGCAAGGTCAGCTTTTTTGTCCCTGGGAAGCAGAGGACATCTCGTCCTTCTGGCTGCAAGACACATTTCTCCAAGGGAAAACCTAAAAAGAGTCTTTTTTAATAATGTTTGGCTTATTCCCTACAACAGCTCAGCAGTTCTAAAGGAAGTTCTTCCTGTTGGGGGGGGGGGTTCAGTGTGTCTGAACGCCCTGGCGACGTTCCAAGTAAGAGGAGGGTGTTTCTTGTTCCTTCTGGAGGCAGATGGGAGGCAGAGCCTCCTGTACCCGGGACCACTTGTCCCACTGAGCCTTCTGTTCTTCCTTTGCTTCCCTGAGCTTGCCCTTCTTCAGTGCAGAGAAGGCTTTACTGGTGCAGAGGAGTCTGTTGGCTCCTCCCTGCCTCGTTTTTAAGCCTGTCACTGGGTGTGTAGAGCACGGCTGACGGGGATAAGGGGCAGAGAGAGCTCACATCCTGCTCCCAGATGAAGTGCTCAGCTTAATCATTGACCCTTCTTTGTTCCTGCAGCCCTGAAATAACAGCGCTGTCGTGCTGCTTCGCAGTGTTAGGAGATCAGCAATGAAAAACACTGGGGAAACACTGCTTGTTACAGCTTTGGGAAGCACGTGTGGTTTTCTGAAACACTGGGTATTGGCCACTGCTGAAGCCTGCTGTTGAGCGAGCCTGACTACTATGGGATGCATTTTGGTAGATTTATGTTCTCATACGCTGTGTCCTACAGTTTAGTTTCTTAATCATTTACCAAAAAAAGCTGTGCTGGTAATTGTCCTTTCAAATTGACCCATGGACTCTGAAACTCGATCCAGTTCAAGCTGAAAGAGCTATTTCAAAAGACAGTTTTGGGGAGAGAAGTGGCCAGTCCTTTCTCTCTAAGGCACAGAAAGCTTTTTATGTGTGAGAAGTTTGTGCTTTGAAGAGTGAGGAGCTGGGCTGCTTTGTGGTTGGTGAGGAAGCTTCAATGAATTTGTCTCCCAAAGAGCCTTCTCTGTCTTAGTGCTTTTGGTACAAGTTCTTCAGAAAGGCTCCAGAGTGGCTGCTTTTCTGAGTAGTTCTGCAATGCCTGCTCTTAAAAGGGGGTGGTTTGGACATTCTTAGTCTCACAGATTTTATCTGGTGTGCCCCAGTTCTCCTGCTGGAGAGCTCTGTTTGAGTGCCTTGAGGAGCTTCTCCAGAAGACAAATAGAATTTTCTTTAAGGTCACATCCAGTATTTGTGCAGAAGAGTTTCCTGTGATTTGCAAAGTAGGAAAAAATGCTTCCTGCAATGGGACAGGAGGTTGGGACTCAAAAATTACCAGATGTTGGGTTAGCGCCTTAAGCATTGTGTTTTTTCTTCCTGGCAGTAGTTAAATTATAGAATCGTAGGTTGGTTTGGGCTGGAAGAGACCTTAAAGCCCATCCAGTTCCACCACCCCTGCCAGGTTGGATGGTGCTTTGAGCCCCCTGATCCAGTGGGAGGTGTCCCTGCCCGTGGCAGGGGGGTGGAAGCTGGATGGGCTTTGAGGTCCCTTCCAAACCATTCTATGATTCTTATTCCAAGGCTGATATCTGAGCTCTGCTCACACACACACACACACACACACATCCCTGGTCATTTTCTCTTCACATAGTCTTATCTTAATAAATGAACCTGATGTGGCCTCCTAATTAAAAAAAACCCCTCTGTCTTTGCAGACAAGAGAGGAGGCTGAGCTCATCGGTATCGCTGTGTGGGAGGACAGGCTGGTTGGGGAAGGTGCCGTGGCGTTCAGTGACGTGTTCTTAAAGCACCATTTATCAGTCTGATGTCATTCCCGCTTTGTTCCAAGCAAGAATCACATGCCCTTTTCTGAAGTGCTGCATTCATTTCTCCTTCCAGGTTTTTCAGACGGCTCTCAAGTTCCAGAAAGGCCTCCGAAACCGCTACCACGGAGAATAAATTCAGAGAGGAAGGCGGGGAGCTGCCAGGCGGGCGGAGCCAGCGGCGGGTCCGGCGCCTCCCTGCAGCTCTCCAGCGAGATCGAGAACCTAATGAGCCAAGGCTACTCATATCAGGACATTCAGAAAGCTCTGGTCATTGCACATAACAATATTGAAATGGCCAAGAATATTCTCCGGGAGTTTGTTTCCATTTCCTCCCCCGCGCACGTGGCCACATAGCACATCACCTGCACCACCTACAGCTTCTGTGGACCAACTGCCTGGGCGGCCCTGCCCAGCCACACACCAAAGGGGGAGGGGGTTCCTTTAGAGACTTCGTGCTGAGGTCGGTCCTGCCTCTTCAGAGTATCAGTTATCAGGTTTTTGTGGTTCCAGATTTCAAAGCAGAGGAATGAAACGGAGCGGAACGGTGTTTTATACAGTGTATGTCTTGGAGTCCTTTCCCCCCCACACACACACCTCTTGTTTGAGAGAACAGATTTATTTCCAGGGTGTTGGCAGAGAAAGGTATCGCAACAGGGGATCCCCGAGCTGATGCCCTGGAGGCTGGAGGGGGAGTGTTTTGTGCTGTGAATTCTAAGTGAATGCTCTGAGAAGCAAAGTCTCGAGGTCAGTGTGGTGTGTCCTGTGGTTCATGGTACTGGCTTTGGATCTGTTTGCTGCTGTGTGTCTGGCTCAGGCTTTTCAGAGCAGCTGGGAGGTCACTTTCTGCTGGGAATAAATAGGAGACCTTGGAAGAATCTTTTGATTCCTTCCTGTTTGCCTCTTACCTGTAATAATAGCATTTATTGCTTGTGATTCCAGCCCTCCCGTTTGGCCTGGAGAGAGATTGTGACTTGATCTTGGCCGTGCTGAGGGTTGTGTTTTTCCCGTGGGTGCCCTCTCTGCCAGCAGCACTGGCAGCACCAGATTCCAGGCCAACAGACGTGCTGAAAGTTTTGTGTGGTTTTGAGGGGTGGGAGAGGGTGGGAAGAATTCGAGTGAGAGCAAAGAACCGGCTGCAGCTTCTCCCTTTTTTTTAGCCTTGAGCATTTTGTGCTCGGGTGCTCAAGTGTGAATTGTGGCCCTGCTGGGCTGGAGCAGCCATCGCTGGACACTCCCAACGCCCTCATTCCTTTAGGAATGTTGCACCTGGTGAATATGATGTTTTATTTATCTTAATTGCATGGTGGCTGTCGCAGACTATTGGCCTTCACACGCATTCCATCGTCTCCTCCCCAGAGCTCCTGTTGTCTTTGTGCCAGGCTGTTTTGTGGAACTGGTGGATGCAGCTGATGTGTTTGTCGGTATCTTACCTGCTTTGCAGTAAAAGAAGCTCAGCAGATCTCTCTGCATGGCTATGAAAACAACATGAGGGCTCCTCTTTCCATTTCCATTATTCCAGAGCTGGTGTTGAAACAGAGCTGGGAAACTTCTGTGTCTGTAAAGCGATCACAAGGCTTTAAAAGTCAGTACTTTGGGAAAACCTGACTTGCATACTCAGCTCCTTTGCTCTGTTTGTTCTCTTGCTGTGTGAGAAGCGTGTGGTTCCTTTTGAGAGGGTTTAAATGAAGCGAGGGTGCACAGATCACAGCCTGACCACACAAACAAGTGCTCTGTGTGCACTGAGAGGCTGTTCTCCTCTCGAAGCGATGTCTGTTTGCATCTCCCCTCGGGCAGCAGTAGCCACTGGGCAAAGGGTCACAGCTGGAGATGTTGGAGCGATGACGGCACTTGGATGCAGTTTATGCTTCTGAAGAATCTCATGGCTGGCCCCAGCTGGCAGAGGGGACTTAAGTGTCAGCAAAAGGAGCTGAGCATGAAAGGTTTGTTTTACGTAGAGCAGAGGTTTCTCTCTAGACCTACAGTTTTATAAATTGAGGCAGTGGGTGTCAGCAGTTTAAAAACATGAACTGTCTCTCTCCACCCCACTCCTTTTTGTAGTAAAGAAAATGTTCTCGGAGCGGTAAGGAGATCTCCTGCCACGCTTAGAGCCATCACCACCCCTGCTATTTTGGGGCCAGGGCTGGAAGCTGCCAGTGCAGGTTTATACTGGTGGGGCCGTGCTCGGCAGTGGCACAGAGAGGTCGGGCACAGCCAGGAGAGGGTCTGGCCTCGGCGAAGGAGCAGCTCACAGAGGTGATGTCAGCGTGTGCTGCACTCGAGGAGGAAGAGCTTTTCTCTTTCCTCCACCCTCAGTGTCCTGAACCAGCCCTGCTCTGTGTGAAGGGCCCTGCTTGGGGACGTCTGGCAGCTCTGGTCAATGTGTCTTTGTGTCTTGCTGGAGAGGTTCTGCTGAGGCAGGAACGTGGTGCAGCCCTGGCCGCTCTCTCCGTACATCTGCCTGAGCAACCAGTCCTGGTGTGTGAGAGGTGTCTCCTGGCTTTGTCCTGGTAGCAAACCTACTGTGAGGGAGCACTACGGTTTTATTTCCCTCTTTCTCCCACTCTTTCCAGTGCTGCTCTTAGCTCCGTGTTGGGTTTGGAGCCACTTCATTTCTGAGTCGCTGTGTAAACTCGGTGCAAGTGTGTTCAAGTGCAGCGTGTGACTCCTGCGGCTGCCAAGGCTGCATGAGAGCCAAGTCCAGCCAGCTAGGAAGCCTTAACTCTTGTCCTGTGCAGCGTGTGGGACTGGATTAGTGCTGCCCTGTCCCACACAAGCCCTTTGTTGCCAGGGTCTTTGTAGTGTTGAGTTAACTCACACCTAGCAGAGCTGCTGCAGGCCAGACTTTGGGGTTTGTGTGAGGCGTCCCTGTGCGTGTTGTTCCAGGTATTAGAGGTTAGAGAGAGCAATCTTTGTGGCATGTATCACTGGTTTTTCTGCATGTGTCCTTTCTGTGAGCTGTTTATGGTCTCAAACTGGTTTAAGAAACTTAAATCTTGGCTTTTCTTCCTTAGAGATGTCTTTGTTGGCGCTGCTGAGCGTGGCAAAGTCCTGGCCGCACCTCGTGGCCGTGCTCAGTGCTCAGTCCAGGCCCTGCACAGGGTGTGTTTCTTGTTCTTTAAGAAGGGTAATGCTAAGATTGATTTCTCTTTGTTTGCCCTTCACCTCTTTGATCTTTATTCTTAAGAATTTAACTTTATGACGCTAATTTAAGGAGAAAAATACAACCCCAAATGTCTGGTGCCTTTCTGAAGGCACTCAGTGCCCACCCCTCTGTCAAAGTGAGGAGCCCCAAATGGACAAGCTGTGAAGATGCCTTTGAGCACGAGGCTGCTTGGAAACAGGGGGGAAAGAAGGGGTGAGAGGGATGGGCAATGGTCACTTCAACTCTGCCACTGTGTTTTGTAGCATTTGAGCTGTGGAGGCTTCTTACTGTGTCTGTTCTACTGGTGCTGTGCTGAGCTTGGTGCAGAGGCGGTGGAATTGCAGGACAGGGTGGATTTGTAAGGAAATACGAGTTCTGCTCCGAAGAAATGTTGGGTTTTCACCCAACCGGGGCACAAAGCGAGCAGAAAACACTTTGTGGAGTAAGAGCTGGGCACAGGATGTGTGGGACCAGGACAGGTCTCTGCATGGCAGGGAGATAGGGAAAGCAGGGAAGAGCTGGCTGTGGGATTGGGATGGGGCTCTGTGCAGCGAGGAGCTGGGGGAAGCAGGGAAGAGCTGCCTGTTCTGAGCAGGGTTTCCAGCCAACATCAGGTGGGATGGGAATCTGGAATGAGGGATGCTGTAAATCCCATCTTACCTCTCCCATCTCCTCAAGTGTCTCCGATGGGATCCAAGCTTTTCCACCTGCCCTTCCCTGCACCCTTTCCTTGCTGCCAACGGTTCCTCAGTTGACCAAGTCAAAACTCAACCCCCAGGGCACTTTACAGGTGCCCCTTTGGAAAGGAGTTGGGGAATAAGGTCACTTATTTTTTCCTTTCCTGACAGAAATCTCGTTTGAAATTCGCAGTGGGGGAGGAACACTGGGTTCTTCCTCTTGAATGACCGATTTGTGTGATGTCAGTGTTAAAAATGTTGAGATTTTTCACAAAATATTTTAAATAAAAAGGTATAATAGTGTCATTAATATAAAACTATAACAGCAGTATTTAATCCTTTCAGATCTGTAAAGAATAAGGCAAAACAGAAGGTAAATATTCTTACAGAGTAGCTGAGCTTTAAGGTTCACTTGGTTTAAAGTCCTCGTTTTGGTTGCAACCGCATCGTTAATGTTTAGAGGTTTTACTAATGTTATTTATTAATTGTTTCCCTTCTCCTACGCTGCCCACTAAGAGCTTCTTTGTTCGGGGTTTCGTTCACCTGTGTCGGCAAAAGAAAAAGAAAACAAAACCAAAAGTTTTATTTTTAAATAAAATCTCCTTTGTTGTAGCCCATGGTCTGCGTTGTGTTGGTTCTGTGAGCCCTGGGGGGTGTGAGATGGTCCGTGGGTCTCTTGCAGGCTGTGATGGACCTTGGAGCTGTTGTAAAGGTGACCACAAGAAGCTGTTAAATTCCATTTCATAGAATCATGGAATGGTTTGGGTTGGAAGGGACCTCAAAGCCCATCCAGTCCCACCCCCCTGCCATGGGCAGGGACACCTCCCACTGGATCAGGGGGTTCAAAGCCCCATCCAACCTGGCCTTGAACACCTCCAGGGATGGGGCAGCCACAGCTTCTCTGGGCAACCTGGGCCAGGGCCTCCCCACCCTCACAGCAAAACATTTCTTCCTGAGATCTCATCTCAATCTCCCCTCTTCCAGCTGAAAACCATTTCCCCTCATCCTATCCCTGCACTCCCTGATCAAGAGCCCCTCCCCAGCTTTCCTGGAGCCCCTTTCAGTCCTGGAAGGCTGCTCTGAGATCTCTCTGGAGCTTTCTCTTCTCCAGGCTGAACAACCCCAACTCTCTCAGCCTCTCCTCATACAGGAGGTGCTCCAGCCCTTGGATCTTCATAGCCTCCTCTGAACCCGCTCCAACAGTTCCACGTCCTTCTTATGTTGGGGATTCCAGAACTGGATACAATACTCCAGGTAGGAATTCTTATCAGATACCAACAGACACAGGGCAGGAAAGCTTTGTACAAAATTTATGCTAAAAAATCAATTTATAGAGTTAATATGTCCAGGGAAGACTTGGCTGCCCCATCCCTGGAGGTGTTCAAGGCCAGGTTGGATGGGGCTTTGAGCCCCCTGATCCAGTGGGAGGTGTCCCTATGGCAGGGGGTTGGAACTGGATGGGCTTTCAGGTCCCTTCCAACCCAAACCATTCCATGGTTCTCCGATATTCCAACAGAATTTTATCAATGTGTGATCCATCAGGACCTCTCGGAGTCTGAGAGGGGTCTGGTGGGTCCTGACACATCAGTCCCTGGCCACTGGGATCTGTTGGGCTCTCTTTGCCTCCCACAGACCCTGTCAGCACAGTATAAAAGACATCATTATTCCATAGCGTTCACGTAATTGTAAATAGGGCATCATTAGAGCATCCCTTTACCTGTGGAATCCAGCACACACCTGCAGTGATGGTCACAGCATCGCTTGATTGGAGAAGACCTTTGAGATCATCGAGTCCAAGCATCCCTGTCCACTACTGAACCACCACCCAGCACCTCCTCTGCTCATCTTCTGATCCCCTCCAGGGTTGGAGACCCCACCCCTGCCCTGGGCAGCTTCTGCCAGGGCTTCACCACTCTCTCAGTGAAGAAATTTTCTCCTGATATCCAATCTGAACCTCCCCTGGCACAACCTGAGGCCATTTCCTCTCATCGTGTCACTTCTTACTTGAGAGAAGAGCCCAGCACCCCCCTCACCACAACCTCCTTCCCAGGAGCTGCAGAGAGCGATGAGGTCTCCCCTCAGCCTCCTCTTCTCCAGACTAAACACCCCCAGGTCCCTCAGCTGCTCCCAGAACCCCTGATCTCCAGCCCCTTCCCCAGCTCCGTTCCCTTCTCTGGACTCTCCAGCCCCTCAATGTCTTTCTTGAAGTGAGGGGCCCAAAACTGAACCCCAGATTCCTGGTGTGATGTTGCACAGCTCCCACTGATGGACACAACACGATCCAAAGGCGCTGTTGGAGGCCACCATTCCTCACCGGAGTCTGTGAGACCCTGGTGGGCCTGTGCTGGTCTCACGCAGAGGGTGAGGCCCTCAGAGACCCTGCCAGGCTCAGATCCTGCAGCTTGGACACTGGTGGGGTCTGGAGAGCAGCACCCAGCAGAGCCTGGTGGGATCTGGACTCCCTTGCACTCTGATGCTCCAGAGCCTGGAGGGTCCAATGAGCAGAACACTCTGGAACAGGGACAACTGATCCAGCTGACCCAGTCCAGGACATTGGGGGGGGTTCAAGGGGCATTATGGGGGCCCACCAGGGACACATAGGACACTTGGGGTTGAGGGAACCACTCAAATAAGTTAATTGGGGTCAAATGAGGACACGGGGTCAACTGAGGTCAAGAGAACCCCTCAAAAATCACCCTGTGGGGTCAAATGAGGACACAGGGGTCAACTGAGGTCAAGTGAAACCCCTCAAAGAAGTCACTTTGGGGTCAAATGAGGACACAGGGATCAACTGAGGTCAAGTGAAACCCCTCAAAGAAGTCACTTTGGGGTCAAATGAGGACATGGGGTCAACTGAGGTCAAGTGAAACCCCTCAAAGAAGTCACTTTGGGGTCAACTGAGGACACAGGTCAACTGAGGACATGGGGGTCAAACAAGGTTAATTGGTGTCAACTGAGGACACGGCGGGGGCAGAGTAAAAGAAGGGGTTAAATACTATGAACTGGGGGGGGCAAAGAGGGCTTTATTTGTATCAGCATAATTAAGCAGAGCCAGGTGGGTCACCCAGGGCCTGTCCCTCATTTGAACGGTGTCTCAGTGTCCACCTCCCCTTGGCTCTGACCCCACTGAGACCTTGGCTCCCAGGGCACCTCCGTTGGTGGTGATGGAGCTGCTGGGCTGAGCCCATCACCCGCTGTTGGCCCCTCTCTGGTCCAGCACCCGGCCCCGTGCAGCTCCCAGACTGGTGACTGGGTTCCTTTACTGGTGGGCACTGTGTCCACCACGGCCTGTGGAGCATCAACTGGAGCTGCTGACAGCGTTATTGTCATCGTTACTGGTCACTGATTAAGTTGCATTCAGTCTAATTAGTGTTTGTAGTACCTACTGCTAATTAATAATTCCATTTATTGCTTGTATTAGGCCAGGCTATGACAATGCTCACCCCCAGCTACTGCAGATCCCAACAGCAATGACAGTTGCAGCACCGATTCCATTGAACATCCATCTATTAATAATTATTAGCAGCTATTTAATGATATAACCGCAGTAGGGAGTCATACAAATAGATTCTAATAGATCCTGTCCAGGTTGAAATAGCTAATAATGGTTATCCAGGAGTAGCAGTTACACCAGCTGGTCCTGAAATGATCCACCAGCCTTTCCCAGAGTGTGTTTGTTGATTGAGCAGCATCTACAGAAGCTGCTAATAACAATTTCTTGTATGATCTACCAGTATCTAATAATTACAATTCATTAAGTAGCTGTTATTACCTATATTAGCTAGAAATACAAAAGTCTAGTAGATTTTAGAACAGAATCTACTTATAGAATGATCAATAGTAGTTATTAATGCACTTATCTATTGGAATTATTAGGATTAATTGAGCTATTAGTATAGTCAGTAGCTAGCCATACAGTTCTGTGTCATCAGCTATGAGATTATATTATTATCTATTCATATCTGTACTATTATTGCAGTTATCTGTTAAAATCTATTACTGTTAGCATCTAATAAATTACCTGTTGGTATTTACTATGTACAGCAACTATTAATGCAATTACTGATTAATATGTATCAGAATATATCAGAATAATTATCTATTGGGAACTAGAGCAGCTCAAGTCATCATCTATTAAACTTATTTAAAAGAAAAGCCATTTATAGAGGGTATAAAAGCTATCAATAAAATTATCTCTAAAGTCTTGATATCTATTAGAATCGAGTGATAGACTTATCTATGAGGAGTTATTAATATCTATATTAGCTATAAACACAGCTTCTGCTGTTGGGGTCTATTAAATTCCATTTAATCTATTGGGATTTATTTAATCTATTGG
The DNA here is from genome assembly GCA_033558185.1 of Dromococcyx pavoninus. Lineage (NCBI taxonomy): Eukaryota > Metazoa > Chordata > Aves > Cuculiformes > Neomorphidae > Dromococcyx > Dromococcyx pavoninus. The sequence goes on along the minus strand of JAUMJL010002352.1, from coordinate 29,205 downwards.
GTTTCTTCTGCTGGAATCTATTAAAGTTTATTTCAAGGATTATCTTTTAATATCTACCATCCCTAGTAATATATTACTAATTTAATACAACAATTATTTATTAGAATACATTAGACTTATTAGTATTGGTGGTTATTAGTGTCTATATTAGCTATTAATAGTTACCTTTCAATATCTACTATCCTTAATAATATATTACAATCTAATACAGTGATGTTAGAATACATAAGATTTATTAGTATTGATGGTTATTAGTGCCTATATTAGCTATCAATAGCTACCTTTTGTAATATTATTATTAGGGATGGTAGATATTAATCTAATACATTGATGTTAAAATACGTAAGATTTATTAGTATTGATGGTTATTAGTGCCTATATTAGCTATCAATAGTTATATTTAATATCTATCATCCCTAATAATATATTACAATCTAATATAGTGATATCAGAGTACATAAGATTTATTAATATTGATGATTATTTGTGCCTGTATAAGCTATTAATAACTATCTTTTAAGATCTACCATGACTTACAATATATTATAACCTAATAGAATGATTATCTATTAGAATACATGATTTAATAGTATTGATGGTTATTAGTGCCTCTATTAGCTATTAATAACTATATTTTAATATCCATCATCACTTATATTACAATCTAATACAGTGATTATCTATTGGAATACATTAGATTTATTGGTTATTAGTGCCTCTATTAGCTATTAATAACTATATTTTAATATCCATCATCACTTATATTACAATCTAATACAGTGATTATCTATTGGAATACATTAGATTTATTGGTTATTAGTGCCTCTATTAGCTATTAATAACTATATTTTAATATCCATCATCACTTATATTACAATCTAATACAGTGATTATCTATTGGAATACATTAGATTTATTTGTTATTAATGCCTCTATTAGCTATTAATAACTATATTTTAATATCCATCATCACATATTACAATCTAATACAGTGATTATCTATTGGAATACATTATATTTATTGGTTATTAGTGCCTCTATTAGCTATTAATAACTATATTTTAATATCCATCAACACTTATAACATATTACAATCTAATACAGTGATTATCTATTGGATTTATTGGTTATTAGTGCCTATATTAGCTATTAATGCAATTACCTGTTAGGATCTAGAGCCCCTCCTGCTCCCAGCTCCAGGGGGGCCCTTGAGCCGCACCCCCAGCACCGGGGGCCCTGCTCCAGGAGGGGGTCCCGTGTGACCTAAACCCATTTCCAAGGTGTGAAAGCAACCCTGGAGGTGGGAACGTGCTCAGTGCCCACCTGGGGCACCTCCACCCTCCCCATCCCTGTGGGACCCCAGGAACAAACTCCGAGCCTGGCTTTGAACGTGGGACTTTTATTTTCACATATATATATATATAAAAAAACCCAAACCAAACCCAACAACCTTGCGAGTTATCAGAGGAAAAAAAAAAAGGAAAACAACAAATTCCTGGAAATTTACACACAATCCAACAAAAATATATATATATAATATATATAAACCAAAGCTGCTGCTCCCGAGCACGGCTCCCGGCAGGGAAGGCTGAGGGGCACGAGGGGACCTCTGGTCCAGGGCCCTCGAGATAAGGCAGCGGAGAGCGGAGGAGGTGACCTGAGGGAGGAGGTGACCTGGAGGGAGGAGGTGACCTGGAGGGAGGAGGTGCTACGGGGGCTGATTGCTCTCAGGAGGAGGTGGAGGGCAGCGCCGGGGCTGCAGGTGGAGCTGAAGGTGAAGGCCTGGCTGCTCCGCGTCCCCTCTCCCTCACCAAGATGTTGAGACACCAGAGGTGCCACCGAAGAGCAGGAATGAACCACTTTGACCTGGAAACTGCTCAGCACAAATAAAAACCCTGAGACATCACCAAGTGGCCCTGAATTAATGTTCTTTAGGTTTTAATCGATATGGTTGGACTCAATCTCAAAGGTCTTTTCCAACCAAGCGATTCTATGATTTGGGGAGGGGGGGGGGTGGCTCCAGGACCTGCTGTTGCAGCCCCGCCCTAAAACCAATCCAAATCCCTAGGGAGTGGGGAGAAAAGAGCCCTCACCTCTACAAACCAGAGAGCCTAAAGCCTTGGTCTGGCTTGAGTTCAACACCTGGGCAGCCCTCTCCTTGCTCTGCCAGGTCCTCACCTCCCATAGCATCACTCCTTGCTCTGCCAGGTCCTCACCTCCCATAGGACCACTCCTTGCTCTGCCAGGTCCTCACCTCCCATAGGATCACACCTTCCCATCACGGAGCTCCCTACCCAACAGCACCACCAGGACACGCTGGGCTTAAACCACCGAGACAAGACCAGTCTGAAAGGAAAAGCAAAGCACTAAGACCTCCCCCAGCAGCCAAACGCTGCTCTCCCACCCCACGTCCACTCCTCGCTCGTCTAACCTGCACATCACTACATCTAAGGTGCCTGGGACATCCCAACAGGTACAATTTCACCAGCTTTTCTCAGCAAGTTTGGGGCAAAACACATCAAAACCTTCCCGCACGCATCCAGGACACGTTTCCTGACGAAGCCTCCAGGTACTTTTGGGGGATATTTCTTTCCAACGTTGCTGTTGGCTTCTCTGGAGTAAACAAGCAAACCCAGCATCGCGAAGGTGACACCTGCCAGCCCGGGGCTGAGGTATCCGACAGGTGAGTCTGGGGGTGCTCAGCGCTGCGATCATCGTCTCTGGCCGTGCTCCTTGGGTACCGGAGCAGGGGGTGGGACAAGGCAATCCAAGAGCAGGAAAGGTTTGAAGGAAGAAAGCACTTAGGAGATTCCTTCTCTAGTTCCTCAGATCGATGTATTTTTCGCTCTTCGGGGCGACAAAAGAGGAGGGAGAAAAGGGAACACGTTAGGGGTGAACATAAAACCAGGTCCTCCCCTGCGCGACAGACGAACGCGGTGGCGAGAGCTCAACGGTGTCGGTGTTGGGGTTGTCCTGTGCAGGCACAGGAGTTGGACTGGATGATCCCTTCCAGCTCTAGGGTTCCATGAGCTGCCAGCCTGGGCCACCCCGTGGGGGCTGAGCACAGAATCATGGAATCATTATGGTTGGAAAACGATGATTCTATGAAAAGATCTCTAAGAGCATCAAATCCAACCCCAGGGGCAAGGGGTGAGGGCGAGCTCCATAGGCAGCACGACCTGGGTGGGGTTAAGGCCTTGAGCAGCTTGGTGTCCCAGCCTATGGCAGGGGATGTTGGAACTGGATGGGCTTTGAGGTCCCTTCCAATCAAAACCATTCCGTGATTCCACGGCAAATAAAACCGCAGCGGGCTCTGGTGCCACATCCTGTGGCTCTGCAGGATGTGCAAGCCCTGAGTGGCTCTCAGCCTCGGGCGAGAGGTTGGCACACGGTCTAGGAGGTTCATCTCACCCTGCACCGAGCTTTGCTCAGAGATGCCAGAGCAGAGCCCATTCCTGCAGCCTCTGCCCCGACTCATGGCCAGAGATGTTTGTGTAGTTCCTTCTCCTAGAGCCACCCAAGAGCTTGGCTCCAGCTCCACGGAGCGTGGAAGGAGCCAGTGCCAAGCAGGGCAGGCAGTGCCCTCCTGGGAGGTGCCAGGGGCTGGCCCGGGGCCGCTCCTCCACCCTTGGGTGGCTTTTGCGACCTCCCCTCCCTCCCACGGCCCCTCCCGAGCGCTGCTGATGGATGATGGAGGCCCATGCAAGGTGCTGGGAGTGCTGGGAGAGGAGCAAAGCATTTACCTGGGTGCAGCCCCGGCCACTCCTCACCTCTGCTCCCAACCCTGAGCCTGGGGAAGGGCAGCGCCCGACGCTCTGTCCTACCTGGTCAGCTGAAGGTCTCTTCTCCCCGTTGGTGCCCTGCAGGAGCCCCGCCTCTTCGGAAAGTTTATCTGACTTAACGTCAACTACAATCTTGTCTTTACGTGCCTCTGGCTTTGTGCTAGGGGAGGGAGGTGACAATTTTGAGACATGTTTGTGGCACCAAAAGAGGGCACGTGGCCCATTGGGCGAGGCCAAGCCCCGGGGCTCCATCTCTGGGGATGCTCTTGGAGTGGGGCCGGGGCGAAGGAAGACGTGAAAGAGGCTCCAGCTCAGAGCAAGCTTTGGGTTGCTCAACCCCTCCCTGGAGAGGAGACCCTTGGCTGCTCTACCACTCTGCTGTCCTCCTCATGGCCCCCCTGCGCAGACGGGGAGAGCAGTGCAGACCCCAGGCTGTGGGAAGCTGGAAGCACTGCCGAGCCCCCAGCGTGGCGACCCCCAAGACCCCAGCGTGGTGCCCCCCCCCCCGAGGTGGCACTGTCACCTCCCTCCACGCTGGGCAGGGAGCGGCTGGTGGGATGAGATGGGAAGCATGAGTGATGGCAAAGCACCTCTGGCCCCACGGGCTCCCTGGGAGGGCAGGGGCAGTGCTTACATGTCCTGTTTCCCAGCACGGCCACACGGAATCTTGCCTTTCTTGTGCAAGAAGTAAATGACAGCCCCCAGCACGGCCACCACCAGGATGGAGACAATGATGGCCACGATGATCACTCCTTTGCTCTCTGGTGTCTTTTGATCTAAACACAATGGGAGAGGAAGAAGTTAAAGCCTGTCTCATCCCGATGCTCCTCAGCTTCTGCATTTCTGCAAACCGTGGGGGCAGGGAAAGGACCCCTTCCCTCAAGGAGAAGACCCCTTCCCCCAAGAAAGCTCCATGGGGACTCCAGTGCTTCTCCAGCTCCTTGCAGGATGCAGGTGTCAGTGCCAAAATGCCCCGTTAGGGCAGTTTCTGTGTGAATGCACTTTGCTCCCAGCTGTCAGGACCCTGCGTGCACGGGAGGACGGGACCAGTGATGGGATGAGCAGGAATCAAAGAATGGTTTTGGCTGGAAAAGACCTTTAAGATCATCCACTCCAACCATTGATCCAGTTCTGATAAGTCTGCCACCAGACTGTGTCCTCAAGTACAACATCCACCTATCTTTCAAACCTCTCCAGGGATGGTGACTCAACCACCTCCCTGGGCAGCCTCTTCCAATGCTTCACAACCCAAGAAATCCATCCTAATATCCAACCTAAATCTCCTCTGGTGTATCTTCAGGCCATTTCCCCTTGCTACCAGCAAGAAGAGACCAATCCCCACCTCGCTATAACCTCCTTTTAGGAACAGTTTTCAGCTGAAAGAGGGGAGAATGAGATGAGATCTTGGGCAGAAATGTTTTGCTGTGAGGGTGGGGAGGCCCTGGCCCAGGTTGCCCAGAGAAGTGGAGGCTGCCCCATCCCTGGAGGTGCTCAAGGCCAGGTTGGATGGGGCTTTGAGCCCCCTGATCCAGTGGGAGGTGTCCCTGCCCATGGTAGGGGGGTGGAACTGGATGGGCTTTGAGGTCTCTTCCAACCCAAACCATTCTGTGATGGCTTCCAGGGATTCCTGCAAGACATCAGGGTCATCACTTTGGTTCTGTGCCCAGCGGGCCAGGGCTGCAGGAAGCTGCTCTTGCTGGGCTACAAGGCTGAGGACAAGCAGGGGGCTTTGATGCTGCTGCAGAACCAGATGGAAACAGAGCCTCTGTTTCCCTCACAGCTTGGCAGGAGGAGAGGAGCAGTGCCAGAGGTGCGAGAGCCGGCAGCCAAGGCTCCCTCCCCAGAGGCCAGCGCGACTCCCGCTGGTGGCAACCAACCCACCAGACTGACCTTTTCTGATGGACTCCACTGGGAGAGCAGGAAAGGAGGGAGGAGAGACAGAGCTCAGCCGCGACAGCGCGCCAACGGGGCGCTCCTGCGAGGGGGGACCCACCCTCCTCTGGGCTCCACGACTCACCGAGCAGCTGGATGTGCTTCTCGCTGACGCCCAGCGCGTTGGACACCCTGCACGAGGCCCCCGCACGCAGGAGGTCGCGGTTGACGCGCACCGTCAGGTTGCTGGCGACGTGCCGGTCCTCGGCGTACTCGTGAGTCTGCCAGGAGGGAAGGCAGAGAAGGGCTCAGCGCCCCAGGAGGTGTGCAGCCCCTCTGAGGGACCCCAGCACCCTGCTCTCACCGTCCCGTTGATGCTCCAGCGTACAGAGGGCCTGGGGAAAGCGATGGCCTTGCAGGTCAGGTTGACCACCTCATCCTGGCGCACGTACAGGGGGGAGCTGATGGAGACGATGCGAGGCTTCCCTGTGGGCACATCAAGCACTGGTGGCTCTCAGGAGGAACAGGAGTGGTGCCAGGTGGGATGGGGTTCTCTCTGGCAGGGCAGCGTGTCCACGCACGCCGGTTCTTACCCTGAACAGCCACGGCCACCTCCTTGCTCCGCTCCAGCCCTGGCACGCTCGGTGCCATCACCTTGCAGCTGAAGTTGCTGGAGGTTTCGAAGGTGAGGTTGCTCAGAAAGAGTTGGTTCCCTTGTCCGATCTTCCTGCCCTGTTGGGAAAGGATAGAAATGAGCACAGAGCACCAAGTTGTTGTGGTTTGAGGTAAATTAGAGTCAAGTTTTTGACTCTAACTCTAAGTAACTTCATTTTTTGAAAGCCAACTGCGTGTTTCTCAGACAGTTTCTCTCTAGAAATGGTAACACGGGACATTCCCTGGGTGGAAGGGGGAGAAGGGAATTTGGGAGCCCAACTGCAGTTTTAACTGCTGAAATTAGCCGAGTGAGGGCTAAACTGTGACACAGGTCCTTCTGCACCCATCCCCAGGCTCTGTTGTTGCCCCAGAGGGGCTCAGCCCTCCCTCCTGCACACAGCAAGGAGCCTGCGAGCACAGGATCTCCCGAAGTACTGGGCAGGAGCTGCAGAGGTAGAGATGGACAACACAGGTCCATGCAAGGGGGAATCCTGCTCCTGGCCTCTCTCAGGAGAGAGAGAGCAAGTTCCTGGCTCTGCCCCCTTTGCTGCAAAGCCCGGGTATGATGATACCCAGATGCCTGCTCACCTTCTCGTCATTCCACTGGTAGTCCAGGGCCACGGGGCTGTGGGCATCACAGCTCAGCTTCACGCTGTCCCCTTCCACAAGGGGTGAGGATGGTTCCATCTTCACGTGGACCCCTTCGATGTCTAGAAAAGGGGTGGAGATGGGGGCAGGATGAGCAGGAGGGACAGGGAAACCACAACGAGGTGTACACGGTCCTGTGCCCCCTGCCTTACAGTTCACAACAAGCTCCACGTCCTTCTCCAGCTGTTTCATATCATCCAGGTCCAGGGTCTGGCATCTGTAGAGGCCGCTGCTGCTCTTATTGACGTCGTGCAGGTTCAGCACTCCAGTGGTGGTGTCTGCCAGCGACGTCAGGTCCTGCCAGTTGTCCTCCAGCTGCAGAGCAGCGGGGAGAAAGCAGAGCCCTGAGCCCCCACGCAGCCTCCCTCCACCCCCTGCCGCTACATCCCGCTCCCCAGGGCCCTCTGGGGGGAGGACAAGCAGGAGGCACCACACGAGACGTTTGCCCAGGTGCCCTCCGGCCTCACCTCTCTCTTGTAGAAGCTGAAGACGGGCGCTGGGTTCCCATCGGCCTCGCAGACCAGCTTCACGTCATCCCCTTCCTTCACCAGCGCCGAGGACGGCACCACGTGGAGGTTCACGTGCTCCGCGGGGTCTGCGGGAGGACAGAGGGTTGGGTGGGGGTCCCCAGCACGCGGCACCGGGCACGGCCCACCCCCCCAAGACCCTGACTCACAGAAGACGGTGACGTTGACCCGTCGTGACTCCAGGGCTTTCCTCTGCCCCCGCAGGCGGTAGTGCACGGTGCAGTGGAACTGGGCGGCGCGGTCCTCCCGGCTGACGTGGGCGAAGAGGGTGCTGCTCACCGTGTAGAGCCCGCTCGACTCGCGGGTCCGCGTCGTCGCCAGCTTCACCACTGCAGGAGACACGGCTGCTGTTCCCAGCCCGCGGGGAGGCACCCTCGGGAGCACAGGGCTCCTCTGGGTGCTCATGGGCTGCCAGAACTCAGCTAATGAGGCCCTGGAGAGCAAGAGTGCCCCAGCCTCTCTCCCAAGCAGGCAGGTGCTGTTCCTTATCCCCATACTCCTCTTCATCCCCATCCTCATCCTCATCCTCATCCCATCCCTTATCCCCCATCTTCATCCTCATCCCATCCCTTATCCCCCATCTCATTCCATCTCTTATCCCCCATCTCATCCCATCCCTTATCCCCCATCTCCATCCCATCCCTTATCCCCCATCTCCATCCCATCCCTTATTCCCCATCTTCATCCCACCCCTTATCCGTCATCCCCATCCCACCCCTTATCCCTCATCCTCATCCCACCCCTTACCTCTCATCTTCTTTATCCCTTATCCCCTATCCTCATCTTCATCCCCATCCCCCATCCTCATCGCATCCCCATCCTCCACCCAATTCCCATCCTCATTTCCATCCCCACCCTTATTCCCCATCTCCATCCTCATTCTCATTCCCCATCTCCATCTCCATCCTCATCCTCATCCTCATCCCCATCTCCATCTCCGTCCTCAACCCCATCCTCATTCCCATCCTTCACCCCAATCCCCATCCTCATATCCACCACCTCATTCCCAATTCTCCTCCCCATCCTCAGCCATCTGCATCCCATCCCCCACCCCATCCTCATCTTCATCCCCATCCTTATTCCCCATCTCCATCCTCACTCTCCATCCCCATCCCACTCCCTATCCCCATCTTCATGCCCATCCTCATTCCCCATCTCCATCCTCATCTTCATCCCCATCCCCCTCCTCATTCCCAAACTTCATCCCCATTCTCATTGCCAAACCTCATCCCCATCCTCATCCTCATCCTCACCCCTCATCGTCATCCCATCCCCCACCTCCATCCTCACTCTCCATCCCCATTCCATCCCCATTCCCTATCCCAATTTTCATCCTAATCTTCATCCCCATTCCATCCCCATTCCCTATCCCAATTTTCATCCTCATCTTCATCCCCATCTCCACCTTTTTCCCCATCCCCCTCCTCATTCCCATCCTCATCTTCATCCCCATTCCTCACCCTCACCCCCTCCCCATCCCCACCCAACTCACTGTTCTCCTCTGGCTGCAGGCGCTCCCCGTTCTTGTGCCACGTGATGTTGGGAACTGGGAAGCTGTTCCTGCTCACGCACTGGGCAATCTGCAGCGGCAGAGAGAGCCTTGAGCACGGCGAGAGGAGAGCGAGGAGCCTGGTACGGCCGGAGCCTCCCCCTCCCTCCCACGAGGCCTCTCCTCACCTGGGGCATCTCACTGCTCTGCACCGAGACACCTCCCTGGTTGGCCACGATCTCAGGGGTCTCGGGCACCTCTGGAAGGAAGAGAAGCCACCCCACCTGTATCAGGAGAGATGGGGTCCCCCAGCAGCCCCGCAGAGCCCTGCTGCTCTCCTGCCCCCCCACTCACTGTAGACGTGGAGCTCGGTGCGGTTCTCGCCCACGCCAGAGCTGCCCGCCCCGACCTGGCACACGAAGGTCCTGGCGTCCTGCACCGTCACCCTGCTGATGGACAGAGCCTTGTCCTCCCCCACCGACAGCCGCCCCTTGTAGTCCGTGTTGTCCTCCAGGACCTCACTGCCCGTGACATGGCACAGCCTCACCCGGCTGGCGCGGTCGATCTGCAAGGCGAGGGGACAAAGTCGGGGTGACGGGGAGCCTGGAAGGAAGCCCTGGGCTAATTGGCACCACCCAGGCCAGCACTCACGTAGAACCAGTTGATGTAGGTGTAGGAACCGTTTCCAGGGATGTAGAAGTTGCACTCCAACCTGGCCGTGCCCCCGCTATCCACTTCGACCGCCGCTGGCATGGAGACCTCCACTCTGCTGGCCGTGGCTGTGGGACAGAGCCTGTCAGGGTGGGGAGCACCAGGAGACCCCAGTGCCCGAGCCAGCCAGGGAGCTGAGCCCAGGTCCATCCCCATCTCCACCCCCTGAAGGGCACAGAGCGGAGCCACGTCCTGTGCTGGCATCCCAAGGCACTGCATCCCAGCCCACCTGGGAGTGTCACCCCTGCTCCTGCCACCACGACGCCTTCTGCACCCACGGAGAGCCCGTGGGCTCAGGCCAACGACCCCGCTCCAACAGAGGGACAAGGCACACCGTACTCAAGCCTCCAGTCTCCCCAGTACACCTGCAGACAACCACCCACCCCACAACTGTCAGAGTCCCTGCCAGACCTGCCCTCCTCATGGGCAGCAGGACCTCTGAGCCTCCAAATGCCCCTGGACATCACCAGGTGAGGAGCTGGGAATGGGTATGGAATCATAGAGCATTTAAATTGCCACTTTGCCTTTATCACAGAAACATGGAATGGTTTGGGTTAGAAGGGACCTCAAAGCCCATCCAGTTCCAACCCCCTGCCATGGGCAGGGACACCTCCCACTGGATCAGGGGGCTCAAAGCCCCATCCAACCTGGCCTTGAACACCTCCAGGGATGGGGCAGCCACCACTTCTCTGGGCAACCTGTGCCAGGGCCTCCCCACCCTCATCGTGTACAGGAAGGGGCTGCATCTCCATAGCCCACGAGTGAGCAGATGACCTTGCTGGTGCTTTCAATCTGAATTGGGGGCAGCACTCATCGCCTTCACACCCCAGAGCACCCTCCTGGTCTGAGCCAGCACCCAAACCAGCACCCCCTGCACTTTGCTGGCCCCAGGGAGATGCTGGGTGATGAGCAGAAGCTCTGGGTGCTGGAGCTGAAGCTGCCGGCACAAAGGCTGCACCTTCCCGCGCTCCGGGAGCCTCGACGTCAGCCCGCACGGCCCCCGCAGCCGCCCCCGCAGCCGGGGATGAATGGGGGGCTGTGTTCCTGCTCAGTGGGCACATGGGACGGCAGCTCCAGATGGGTGCCCCTGCCAGTTGCGCCCGCCTGCAGCTCCTTGTCCCCCTCCAAGGCAACAGTCGCACGGCAATAAGGTCCCCAACCACCACAGGGGTGCAACCAGGACTCCTGAGCCCCTCTCCAAGCTCCAGGCACAAACCCAGACCTCAGCAGTTGGAGCATCCCCCCAAGGTGACCCCCTCGCTGCTGCTCTGCTCCGTGCCCGTGGCACAGGTGGCACCGTGGACCACAGAGCAGAGCCTGCCCACCCCAGCACCCCACCTTCCCTCCTGCCCGCAGCGGTAATGGAGCTCCTGGCCACGCTCCAGAGTGGCAGGAGAAGGTAATGGCTATCGACCCAGGGAACGGAGCAGCTTCCCAAGGGGCTGGGGGGGGGGGCACAGCAGATAAGGGCTGTGTCACCACGGCTCAGAGCGTCATCGCTGCTGGGTGACACAGCAAAGAGAGGGTCTGCACGCCTCGGGCTGGCACCAGAGCCCTGCAGGAGCGGGCAGGGGACAGGTCCCCAGCAACAGGGCCAGCTGGCTCAGCACCCACAGCCCAGCCCAGGTATGGGAGCTGGGGACAAGAGGCTGGAGGAAGCCAGCTGTGTCAACATCTCCCTTGATAGCGCCGCTCGGTAACAGCCACCGAGCCTGCGAGGGAGGCAACTTCAAAGGGCACCGTCGCGCCCACAAAACCCTCTTTATCTGCAGCAGGTATGTGGTGGCCCAGCCCCAAAACCCACCCAGGAGCCCTTCTGAATACAGCAAAGTCCCAGCTCACAGGACTGCAGAACATCCCAGCAGCCAGCTTTGGCACAGAGCACCCCATCACCTGCACCCTTTCTTTGTCACAGAGGAGACAAACAGGGTGCAGAGCCCCAGCCCTGCAGAAGCAGCATCATAGAACCATGGAAAGGTTTGGGTTGGAAGGGACCTCAAAGTCCATCCAGTCCCAAACCCCTGCCATGGGAAGGGACACCTCCCAAGGGGCTCAAAGCCTCATCTAACCTGGCCTTGAACACCTCCAGGGATGGGGCAGCCACCATTTCCCTGGTTCCAGAGCCTCCTCCACACTCATGGTAAAGAATTTTTTCTTAATGTCTAATCTAAATCTTCTCCTTTTCAATTTAAAGCAATTCCCCCTCATCCTGTCACTCCAGGCCCTTGTAAAAGAGCCCCTACCCAGCTTTCCTGGAGCCCCTTTCAGTACTGAGAGGCTGCTCTAAAGTCTCCCTGGAGCCTTCTCTTCTCCAGGCTGAACAACCCCAACTCTCTCAGCCTGTCCTCATAGCACAGGTGCTCCAGTCCTTGGATCACCCCTGACCATCGAGCTCTGGTTCCGATCGCCACGGGACAGCCGGCCCTGATCAAAGAGGGATGAGCAAAGCGTCGCACAGGAAAGGAGGTGCTAGAAAAAACAGGTAAAAACCCCAGAGAGCAGCACGCAGGCATCAGGAAACCAGACTGAGCACACAAAGGAACAGATAACTTCGCACCGGAGGCACCTGCACCAGGCACCCGCAGACATGGGCAGGTCTGGGGCTGGGGTGCACCCCAGCTGCCCCCCTGCGCCTCCCCTGAGCCCCAGAGCTTCTGGGCTGCAGGGAGCCAGCTCAGGCTTTGTCCCCCCATCATTTCACCCCCTGACAATATTCCAGAAGCATTTGGCCAACGCCCTCAGCCACACGGTGCGAATGGTGGGGTTGTCCTGTGCAGGGATAGGAATTGGACTGGATGACCCTTGTGGGTCCCTTCCAGCTCAAGGCATTCGGTGACTTACAGACCTTCAGTATGGGACCCAAGGCCAGCCCCTGGCAGAGGGAGAGCTGCCAGCCTGCCCCGCTGACCCGCTCGGCATGAGAGCCTCATCCAGGCAGCAGAGCAGCCGAAAGCATGAGCTCAGAGCTGGAGAATGGCTGGCATCTGGGGCTGGCATGAGGCACTCGGCCCTCCCACCCATCCTCTGCCCTTCAGGAGGTGGACATGGACACTGCCGCCCTAATCCTGCCTGCAAAAAGGGCTCGCTGCTCCTGAACTTGTCCAGGGTAGCAGCCCTTCCCCAGGCTGGAAGAAGCTCCCAGTGACACCGCATTGGTGGCTGGCTGGGGGACAAAAGCCCCTCAAAACCCTGGGGACACAAGACTTCCTCCTGCAGCTCCAAGACCCCAAGACAAGGATATGGCCTCAAGTTGTGCCAGGGCAGGTTTGGATGAGACAATAGGCAAAATTTCTTCACCAAAAGGGTTCTCAGGCACTGGAAGAGCTGCCCAGGGAGGTTGTGGATTCACCATCCCTGGAGGTGTTTAAAGATGAGTAGATGAGGTGCTCAGGGATGGTTTAGTAGAGGACAGATACGGTTGGACTGGATCTCAAAGGTCTTTTCCAACCAAGCGATTCTATGATCCCGTGTGCGCGGACAGGCTGGGAAGGCACTGGGCACAGCACCCTGGCACAGCCAACTCCGAGGATACGGCCGTTTCCCCTTGCACCCTGCAAAAACTGGGTCGGTGAGGGAACCTGGGCAGGGCTGGAGACCCCTGGGCCACGCGTGGAGCAGCCCAGCTTGCAGAGCTGAGCTCCAGCCTGCTCCGCGCACCCCGAGCGCCTGGCACGGCTCCAGCAGGAGAACCCAGAGATCCGGAGAGGACGGCTGCAAGCAGGGAAGGGAGGAGAGCCCCCGTGCCTTTCCATCTGGCTGGCGGACAGCCGGCCGGCAGCCAGAGCTCCACGAGAACAAAGATTTGCTTTTAGAGCCGGGGGAAGGGGGGTGGGGAGCAAAACCGAGGTGTGTGTGGAGCCGGCGAGGAGAGCGGCTGCGTTGGCGGAGCCCCCGGCACAGAGCAGTGAAACGAGGGGCACCACAGGGGTCTGGAGCAGCACATGGGATGCCTGAGGTTTTCCGCAGGTTTCTGTTCCCCGCTCGGAAAAACCAGCTGCGCCCAGATCCTGCCTGCTCCCACCACATGCTTCCCTCCTCTGCCTTGGCAAGGCTGCCCTTCCTGCACAGATCCCTCACAGCTGGGGTGTCCCGTGGAGAATCATCTGCACCCTTTCTTCCTCACAGAGAGGAGAAACGGGGTGCAGAGCCCCAGCCCTGCGGAAGGGAGAGCATCGCCAGCACCCAACACCCTCCACCCCAGCCCAGACCCCAGCAATGGGGAGGGAGCCCAGGCTCTGCCGCAGCACCACACACCCCAAAAGCCCCTCACCAACACATCATGACCCAGCCAGGGAAGATGTGGACGCTCCCTCCCTGGAGGTGTTCAAGGCCAGGTTGGATGGGGCTTGGAGCCCCCTGATCCAGTGGGAGGTGTTCCTGCCCACAGCAGAGAGGTTGGAACTGGATGGGCTTTGAGGTCCCTTCAAACCCAAACCATTCTATTATTCTATGATTCATGCACACAGGAGATGAAAGGCTCCCAACCCCAGCGCTCCAGCCAGGTGATAACACCCACAGAGACCTCTCCATCGGCTGGGGATGGCAGCGTGGAAGGGGCCAGGGTGACAGCATTTCATCCTGCCACCCCCAGCAGCAACGTGAACCCCCCAGCCCACCAGGGAATGGCTTGGCCGTTGCTCTTCATGCTTCTGGAAAGCATCAAGCCTTTCACTGTGGCTGGGCTTGCAAACACATCGATGTGTCCAACCAATAAACGCCTCTCTCGGCACATGTGCTGCGAGGAAGGGGATCCCAGCATGGGCTGGGGGTGGATTCAGCCCCTCTTTGGCTCAGGCGCTCAACACCTTGGCTGGAGAAGGCTTTCCCACCGCTTGGAACCATCTCCACAGCATGGACAAGGTGGGAAAGTGGCCGGGAGCAGCGAGGACACTGGGACAGCTCCCTGGTCCCCAGCGAGGGGAGGGCATGGTGCAGGGAGCAAGGAAGGGCAGGAAACGCAGCCCCCCCTCAAAAGGATGAAAATGGACTGGAAAAAGGATAAAAAAAGAAAGTGTGAAAAAAGCCAAGAGAAACAGAACGCCGGGGGAAAAAAACTCCTTAGAAGGAAAGGGGTGGATGCTTCCCAATAACTCACAATTCATACACGTGGGGGGCACCACACGCCCCTGCCTCTGCCCCGCAAAGCATGGTGCCAGCCCCCTCCCTGGCCACCAGGGATGCAGAGGGCACCTCTTCCCCTGCCCTACAAAGAGGGGGCTGCAAAGGGGGTCCTGAGAGCAGAAAGGGCGCTCCCAGCCCCCCAAGGGACACAAAGGGCACCCCTCACCTTGCCCTGCAAAGGGGGCTGCAAAGGGGAGGCTGCAAGAGGGGTCCCCAGAGAAGTACGGGGCACCCTCGACTCCCCAGACTCCCAGACCAGCCTCTCCGAGGATGCAGGGTGCAGCCCTCACCCTGCTCTGCGAAGAGGGGGCTGCAAAGGGGGTCCCCAGAGCACAAGGTGCACTCCCAGCTCTCCACTTCCCCCGCCCCTTGGAAGGAGGCGATAACGCCCGAGGGAGGGGGCTGCTCCCACTCAGGCTCCACAATTTTAGCATTCCTGGCTCTAACCCAGGCAGCACCCAAAGGGCGTCAGCTCTGCCGGCTGCATGACACCCCCCCCCCCCCCAAGCGGGCAAACCCCCTCCAGCTGCTTCCCATCGGTGCTGGGAAGGGGTGGGCAGGGGCTGGCAGACCCCAGCCCCGCTGCAATCCCTGCACCTCTCATATAATCACGGAACGGTTTGGGTTGGAAGGGACCTCAAAGCCCATCCAGTTCCAGCCCCTGCTATGGGCAGGGACACCTCCCACTGGATCAGGGGGCTCAAAGCCCCATCCAACCTGGCTTTGAACACCTCCAGGGATGGGGCAGCCACCACTGTTTGTTTCCAGTGTCTCACCACCCTCATCGAGAAGAGCTTCTTCCTAAGATCTCATCTAAATCTTCTCCCTTCCAATTCAAAGCAGTTCCCCCTCCTCCTATCACTACATGGAATGGATTGGGTTGGAAGGGACCTCAAAGCCCATCCAGCTCCAACCCCCTGCCACAGGCAGGGACACCGCCCGCTAGACCAGGCTACCTAAGCCCTTGTGAAAAGTCCTTCCCCAGCTCTCCTGTAGCCCCTTTCAGCGCTGGAAGGCTGTTTTAAGGTCTCCCCATCCCACCGCATCCCACCCCATCCCATCTCCACTCACCCCACCAGAGCAGGAGGCAGCAGCCTCAGCCCGGGGGTGGGCAGCAGCGCGGGGCTCCAGGACACCCCTGCAGGGACTTCCCCGCACCTCCCAACCCCATCCCCACTCACCGCAGCAGAGCAGGAGGCAGCAGCCCCAGCCCAGGGCCAGCCCTGCAGCCCGCAGCCCCCCAGCCATGCCCGCTGCCGCTCCCGAGTGAGCGGGGCTCGGGGCTGACGTCAGGAGGAGGTGGAGGTGGAGGAGGAGGAGGAGGAAGGCGAGGTGCCCACCCACCGCCCCTCAGCATCCCCCCCCAGCGGCAGCCGGGCGGGCGCCAGCGCAGCCCGAGGGGTGGAGATGGAATGGGACCCCCCTCGTCCTCCGCCCATCTCTGCTCTGAGCCCTCGAGCAAACCCCCTCCTCTGTCTCAGCATTTGGGGGTTGGACTGGATGATCTCCAGCCCCATCCGTTCTGTGGTTTGCAGGCGTTTCGAGCTCTGGGAAGCTGCTCCCAGCTCTGCTTGTACACCTGGAATGTGCCAGGTCCCACCAAGCCGGTCCCCCTCCCCTTACTCAGCATTTGGGGTTGGACTGGATGATTTATACATTAGGGAGAAATTCTTCACGATGAGGGTGAGGAGGTCCTGGCACAGATTGCCCAGGGAAGCTGTGGCTGCCCCATCCCTGGAGGTGTTCGAAGGCCAGGTTGGATGGGGCTTTGAGCCTCCTGATCCAGTGGGAGGTGTCTCTGCCCATGGCAGGGGATTTGGAATTGGATGGGATTTAAGGTCCCTTCCAACACAAACCATTCTATGGTTTGGAGTGGTCCTTTCTAAACCCAACCATTCTGTGGTTTCCAGGCATTTTTGAGATCTGGGAAGCTGCTCCCAGCTTTGCTTGCACACCTGGAATCTGCCAGGTCCCACCGAGCAAATCCCCTTCCTCTGTCTCAGCGTTTGGGGTTGGACTGGATGATCTCCAGAGGTCCCTTCCAACCTCGACCATTCTGTGGTTTGCAGGCATTTCTGTCTCTGCTTGGGAAGCTGCTCCTCCCAGCTTTGCTTGCACACCTGGAATCTGCCAGGTCCCACCTGTCCGGGCTTGCATAGGCTGATCCAGCAGACAGCCAGGCGCTGGAGGTGGAAAACATTTAGCAGAGCCAGAAGTGTGGGGCTGGGATGTTTTCCACTCGGGGAATAGTCCCCAAAGGTGCCAATTCCAGGCAGCAGTGGATCTGGTTGGCAGAACTTTGAAGCAGAATTCATAGAATGATTTGGATTGGAAGGGATCTCAAAGCCCATCCAGGTCCAATCCCCTGCCATGGGCAGGGACACCTCCCACGGGATCAGGGGGCTCAAAGCTCCATCCAACCTGGCCTTGAACACCTCCAGGGATGGGGCTGCCAGGACTGCTCTGGGCAACCTGTGCCAGGGCCTCCCCACCCTCACAGGAAAACATTTCTTCCTAAAATCTCATCTCAATCTCCTCTCCTTCAGCTTCAAAACATTCCCCCGCATCCTGTCCCTGCACTCCCTGATCAAGAGCCCCTCCCCAGCTTTCCTGGAGCCCCTTTCAGTCCTGGGAGGCTGCTCTAAGGTCTCCCCAGAACCTTTTCTTCTCCAGGCTGAACAACCCCAACTCTCCCAGCCTGTCCTCACATGGGAAGTGCTCCAGAATTGATCCCCTGTGCTCCTCAGCACTGCTCTGCCCCAAAACTCAGCCACAGCTTCTCAATTGCCTTTGAAGCCACACAAAACCAGGGGTTGGAGCCACTCTTTATCATTACCTGGGCTCTGATTGACACCTTGGAACACGGAGTCCTCCAGGAGCAGCAGGGCTGTGAGGGAGGTGCCACCTCAAGCAGGACACTTGATGTCTGTGGGCTTTGCACCTCCTCTGCCTCAGTTTCCCTGCATGTGGTGCCTCCAGCCCTGCAGGGAAGCCCCTGCAAAGCGCCATCCCAATCCCCATTCCCATTCCTGTCCCCAGGTAGGGCCCCAGGGCTCACCCCACTCCGTGGGGCACAGGGAGCTGCAGCCCCAGCGCAGCTGTCGAAGGAGGCGGCTGTGGAGAAGGCTGTGGCGAAGCCATTTATCGTGGGGGCCGAGGGTCTCTTGGGGCTGCACAAGGCCGCAATTATCCAGGGGGAATCATCCAGCCCAAACACAGCTTCTTGCAGTCCTAGGGAGAACAACAAACCCCCTCCAGGTGCTGTGAGTTGCCCACAACCAACCATGCAGGACACCTGGGTGCCCTGGCTCTGTGCCTCAGCTTTCCCCTGATGTCAACCAGAGCCAGAGGACAAAGCACTGGGGTTTTCTCCTTTAAATCCTTTCTGCCTCCCCCATACAGGACTCCTGAAGCTCACTGACCCATGTTCACCCCACCTGAGGACAGGCTGCCCCAGCATCTCCTGGCAGCAGCAACGCTGCTCTCCTCCAGCTCTCAGCCCAGGGGCTCGGATCCTTTCCATATCCTCTTTTCTCCTCTGATAGCTTTTCCTGCAGCATGAGTTGCACTTTGAGCCCAGGGCAACACGTGCTGCATCTCTCGAGCCACTCTGGGGCCGAGCTGCAGGTTCCCCTGGCCCACATCATCCCTTTTGGATATCACCACGCACCACCAGCCCCTCCAGCTCCAGCAACCCAGTGCTGGCCCCCAGCCCCTCTCCCTGGCTGGTGCCACGCACCTCCTCCACGCTCTCCTCCTGCCTTGGCTTTGTGCCTGCCCAGCCCCTCCAAACCACGTTCCCAGCCAAAGAGCCGTGATTAATCGGAAATGATTACATTTTTCCCCCCCCCCATGAGATTAGCTGCTTAAAATGGCAACGCTGGCCAGAGATAAGGCTCGTAGCCTTCAACGTCACTGTGCCGAGGAGAGCTGGGAGGAACAAGTGCAAGGGAGCTGTGCCATCACATGCCAGCTTCTCCCGAGCCCCACGGTGCAGGATAGGGGTGTTCTCATAGCCAATGGTGGCAGGAATCTTCTATTTGTGGTGGGAACGTCCACCACCACAATGGGGACCCACCTACCTTGGGGACACCCTGACAACGTGCTCCCTCTTCCCCCTCTCTGCATCTGCAGGATGTAGCACTACAAGAGCCTCAGGGTTCACTTCCCTTGGAAGAGGGAAAAGGATATCTCATTTTACCCAAAATACCATGATTTAATCCCTGCAAATCATAGACTTGTCTGGTTGGTAGAGACCTTTGAGATCATTGAGTCCAACTGTTCTTGTCCACTGCTCAACCATCCCTGAGAAACTCATGTACTCATCTTTTAAACACCTCCAGGAATGGGGACTCCACCACCATGGGCAGCCATTCCAGTGCCTGAGAGCCCTTTCAGAGAAGAAATTTTTCCTGATGTCTACTCTGAACATCACCTGTCACAACTTGAGGCCATTTCTTCTCATCCTGTCACAATCTCCTTTCAGGGAGCTGCAGACAGTGATGAGGTCTCCCCTCAGCCTCCTCCAGGCTAAACAACCCCAGTTCCCTCAGTTCCTCATAGGACTTGTTCTCCAGCCCCTTCCCCACCTCCATTCCCTTCTCTGGACACACTCCAGCCCCTCAAGGTCCTTCTTGCAGTGAGCGTCCCAAAGCTGAATGCAGAGCAATGCCACCCTGCGAGGGAAGAGGGCACGAGGGGCCCTGCTTTCCCGCGGGAAAGCATCCACCAAGTCAAACAAACAAGTGGGTGAGCCCAGATGAGGTTTGTTCTGGTCCCAAAATTCATTCCACGTTAAAAAAACAAAGCAAAAACGTTTGCTAATAAAACCTCTGCAGAAAATTCCCAGCAGTTGGAAAGGGCAATGCTTCTCCCTGGAGAAAACAGGCTCGCCAGCCGCTGGGGTGAGGTGCCACCCTGGAAGAGCCTTCTGCTCTTGCTGCCACCGCCGTGCCTCCAGCTGGTGGGGATCCTGCTTTGCAGAGCCTTTGATTTTGAAGAGAACTGGTGGTTCTGGAGATGATTTGAAGGCAAAGCCCCGCTGCTCTCACAGCTGGCCTGAAATCGCCCCGCCACGCTGTGTGCGGCCCCCGGTGGGTTTGGGGTCTCTTTCCTGGGGAGCGCAGCCGGGTGGCCACCTTCATCTTCCCTCTCTGCTGCTTTATCTCACGCCTTCTTATTTATTTGCTTGCTTAATGGATTTGGCCGCTGCCCCCGCGCCTGCTGTGCAAACAAACTGGGGATGAGGCTCCCGTGTCGCGGTCCCACGTGCACAGCCAGGGTGGGGAGGTCGGGGCACAGCTCTCGCTCTCTGCCAGCTGAGGGAATACAGGTGGCCAGGTCCCCGTGGCTCCAAGCACTCTCCTTCATCCAGCTCCCTATGGCTCAAAGAGCTCATCCAGGTCCCCGCGGCTCAAGGAGCTCATCCAGGTCCCCGCGGCTCAAGGAGCTCATCCAGGTCCCCGCGGCTCCAAGTGTTCTCCTTCTCCAACCCTCCTGCAGCCTCTCAGGTGAAAGCAGCTCTGCTCCTGGAGCTGTGGGACTTACCAGCCCCTGGCAGAACTACCAGACAGCCGCTCCTCTGTGCTGGAAACCTGAGGAGCACAAGACAGCTCATGGCCACAGCCTGCCCAGGGCAGGGCTGATTACCCTGGTATTATCTGAGCATCGACCTGGAAGCGTGTAATCACATTTGCCTTTCTCCTTCGGCTCCCGCTGAGCTCTCTGCAGCTGCAGGGGAGCGATGACCAGCGTGCAGACCCAGGCTGAGCACAGGCTGCATCCCAGCATGAACTTCAGCCCTTTCCATCTTTCCCTGCCCTCCCAGCGAGACCCTTTGGGTCACCTGGGTCCTGCTGATGCCCCAAAGTGAGCTGTGCCAGCAGCGAGCACTCTGCTCTCCTGCAGTGTTTGCCCTGACACGATGCTCAGCACAACCCAGGTGGGGAAGGGGAGCCCCACGCCTTCCCCAGACCCCTGAGGGATGCCAAGGGGCTCAGAGCAGCCTGGGGGACTCAGGAGGGGTTTGCACAGAATCACAGAATGACCTGAGTTGGAAGGGACCCACAAAGATCATTGACTCCATCTCTTGTCCCTGCACTGGACAACCCCAACATTCACCCCTTGTGGCTGTTGGTGTTGGCCAAACGCTTCTAGAATATTGTCCGGCTGTGACTGCTTCCCTGGGGAGCTGTTCCAGTGCTCCACCACCCTCTGGGTGAAGAACCTTCTCCTAATGTCCACCCTAACCCTCCCCTGGTACATCTTCCTGCCATTCTCTTGGGTCCAGAGGGAAGAGCTCAGCTCCTGCTCCTCCTCCCCATGTGAGGAAGCTGCTGAGCACGATGAGGTCCCCCCTCAGTCTCTTTTTCTCCAGGCTGAGCAGACCAAGTGACTTCAGCCACTCCTCATCCGACTTCTCCTCCAGACCCTTCACCAGTTTTGTGACCTCCTCTGAACGCTCTCCAGTAGCTTTGGCTCCTTTCTCTCCTGTGGTGCCCACACGTGCACACAAACAGTCTGCAGGGTGCCCGGGGTGCTCTGTGCACCAGCTGCCTCCCAGCACGCCCAGTGCCGGTGAGCAGTGGATGAGCTGGTGGTTGGCAGGGCTTCCTGAGCAGCTCCAGGGTGGATGAAAGGCAGATGTGCAGGGCGGATGCTGTGTCCGCCCGAGCCTGCACCTCTTCACACAACACCGGCAGGGCCAAGAGAGGCCCCGCTCCCCTGGGAAGGGCCGGGATGTGAGCCAGCGCCGAGCTTTCCCACACTGCCACTGGAGCACAGCAGAAATTCCTGGGACACCTTCCCACCCACCCCTGCTGCCACATTTTTGGGGGGCTTTGGGGCACAAAATGCATTTGCAGCCTGGGGTAAGCAGAGGGACCGGCCTGGGCTGTCCAGCCTCCGGCCCCCCATTCCCTGGCTGGAAGACCATGAGGGATGAGATGTGAGGACAGGCTGGGAGAGTTGGGGTTGTTCAGCGTGGAGAAGGTTCTGGGGAGACCTCAGAGAAGCCTCCTGGTACTGAAAGGGGCTCCAGGAAAGCTGGGGAGGGGCTCTTGATCAGGGAGTGCAGGAGTAGGATGAGAGGGAATGGTTTTCAGCTGAAAGAGGGGAGATTGAGATGAGATCTTAGGAAGAAATGTTTTCCTGTGAGGGTGGGGAGGCCCTGGCCCAGGCTGCCCAGAGAAGCTGTGGCTGCCCCATCCCTGGAGGTGTTCAAGGCCAGGTTGGATGGGGCTTTGAGCCCCCTGATCCAGTGGGAGGTGTCCCTGCCCATGGCAGGGGGGATGGAACTGGATGGGCTTTGAGGTCGCTTCCAAGTGAAACCATCCCATGATTCTATGATTGGATCTGCCAGGATGGCAAAGGTGCCTTGGGGCACCTCCACCCCATCTGTTCCCACATCTGGGAGTCCTTTTCGATGCCCCCCCCCTCCATCCTACAGCTCAGGAAAACGCCTTCTTCCACCGCCTCCTTCCTCGGCTGAGCTCCCAGCAGCTTCTTTGTGTCTCACTTCTCCTTTCTCTCCTCTTCTGCAGAGCCTTTCTGTGGGGATTATTAACCATGGCTACGGGGCCTTTGTTTAGGAGGGGCTGGAGAGGGCGAGGGGCTGGGCGGGTGGAGGAAGGAAGGACGTGAGCGGAAGGGGGGAAGGAAGGTGACATCTGGATTTCTGTGCCGGAGGAGTGAGATCTCCTGGGGCAGCTGCACGGAGGTGGCCAGGGATTTGGCAGATGCAGAGCAGCGTTGAAGCCCCAAAGAGGAGCCCAACCAGCAAGGGTCACCCAACCCTACGCCATCTGAAGTGCAGCCCCTGCCTGGGGATGGCCAGGGATTTGGTGGATGCAGAGCAGTGGTGAAGCCCCAAAAAGAAGCCAAGCTGGCAAGGATCTCCCAGCCCCACGCCATCCAAAGCAAAGCCTCCAGCATCCATCCTGGTGATGGTGCCACCACTGGAGGATGGAACCAGGAGCCCCAGGGCTCCAGCTCCCCTGTGAGGACTGGCTGGTGGCGTGGAAGTGACACGGGCTTGCCCACGCTTTGCAGGGAGAAGAACAGGGGTGGTGAGGAAGGCTGTGGAGCTGTGAGGAGCACAAGGGTCGGTGAGGAAGGCTGTGGAGCTGTGAGGAGCACAAGGGTCGGTGAGGAAGGCTGTGGAGCTGTGAGGAGCACAAGGGTGGTGAGGAAGGCTATGCAACCATGCAGCTCTCCCCCTGCACCCTGCCTGGGGATCCGATCCTTGCTGTGTGCGGGGCAGAAGGACAAGGACAGCTGGAAGACCGAACACTCCTAGGGAAACCTTAGCCAGCTGATGGCCACCACCAAGAAACAGAGGGAAGAGCTATCTGTCAGGAGCTGACCTGACATTTGACATCCCAGGGGTAAAGGTTCTGCATGGCTTGGAGCAGGTGCAGGCCTGGAACAACGTGCAAACGGCCACGTCCTGCCCTCTCGCTCGCTCAGGACAGGCCGGGCACGTTTGTGTCCTGGACTCCTCTCTCAGTCCCGTGCAGGCTTTGGGGCTGGGTGTGATGGGGGCTGATGGGGCAGCGGGAGGGAGCGGGGATGGCTATTTATAAACAGGCCTTTTCCTTCGGAAGACTTCCGAGTTCATCTCTCCCCAGCGCCGGCCGGAAAATGGCCCCATTGTCTCGGCGCCAGATGGGATGGGGCTGGGCAACCCTGAGCACAATGGGGTGGATTATGTGCCCGACTGGCGGGGGGGTGGCAGCGGGACAGAGGGGACCCTGCCACGCTCAGCTGTCACCCCTGCTAATCATGGAATGGGTTGGGTTGGAAGGGACCTTAAAGATCATCCAGTTCCACCCCCTCTGCCATGGGCAGGGACACCTCCCACTGGATCAGGGGGCTCCAAGCCCCATCCAACCTGGCCTTGAACACCTCCAGGGACGAGGCAGCCACAACTTCTCATCCCATCCTGTTCTGTTTTTTCCCATCCCATCCCATCCCATCCCATCCCATCCCATCCCATCCCATCCCATCCCATCCCATCATCATAGAATGGTTTGGGTTAGAAGGGACCTCAAAACCCATCCAGTTCCAACCCCTTGCCATGAGCAGGGACACCTCCCACTGGATCAGGGAGCTCAAAGCCCCATCCAGCCTGGCCATGAACACTTCCAGGGATAGGGCAGCCATGACTTCCTTGGTTCCAAAGCCTCCCCACCCTCGTCATGAAGAATTTCTTCTTAATGTCTAATCCAAATCTTCCCCCTTCCAGTTTAAAGCCATTCCCCCTCAACGCCACAACCTTCCAGAGGAACAAGATTGAGGAACGCCCCTGCCCCGTGCTCTGTATCACCCATCTTTCCTACCTCGCTGTGGTGTCACCGTGCGCTCCTCGTTGCCAAGAAAGGGAAGAGAAGCCAGTGTGGGTGCCCAGCATCATGTCCTGCACATTCCTGCAGCTCCAGGCAGTGAAGGCTTCATCCTGGCTTTGCCTGCAGGGTTTGGAGCTCCCCCAGGACACCTCATTAGCATCGACTGCAAGAAAGCATAATGAGAAATTAGCCCCAGGCTGGTGGTGAGGCCAACCCCAGGTGTGGGAGAGCCCTTCTCACACCCATGGGCTTTGGAGGATCCCTTTGGAGGGTTGGGGAAGGCTCCTCACTGCTGTGAGGGCACACACAGAGTAGGGGCAGGGGCAGAAAAGGGCTGCCTGGGAGAGGGCAGTGAGCAGGGCACAGCCTCCGTGCCACATCATAGAATGGTCTGGGTTGGAGGAGACCTCAAAGCCCACCCAGTTCCAAACCCCTTCGCTATGGTCAGGGAAGTCTCAAAGCCCCATCCAACCTGGCCTTGAACATCTCCAGGGATGGAGAAGGCACCACTTCTCTGGACAACCTGGGCCAGGGCCTCCCCACGCTCATTGGGAAGAATTTCATGAAGAATTCCACATCCCCCCCTGCCACTGGCCCTGCACCCTGCTCGTCTCCACCACCAGGGCCCAGGGGAACCGTGAGGCTGGCCGGGCTGAGCAGGGATTTCTCCTTGCAGGACTTTCCCATGGAAGAGGACTTGCTTTTCCCAGGGCCATCTGGCTGGGTTCCAGGAGGAGAGAGATATCCCGGCTCCCTGCGTGAGGAGCCACACAAGCCCTCCAGAAACACTGTGGGCAGGACAGCCCTCACGCTCCTGCTCTTCCACCAGTCTGCAGGACCAAAAAAAAGGCTGGGGAGATGGGCATCCTCCACCTTCTGAGCCTTCCCATGGGCTCCCCTCGGCAGCCACAGCCGTGCAGGACGCAGGGAGGACCCCGGTTGTCGCTCCCCATCAGCAGGGATGCGTGCGGTGGGGGTTACCATCACCTGCACCTCCGAGGCTGGGTGAAGGCCAGAGGAAGAGTGAGCCACGCCGTGCTGGAGCCGAGCCCGAGTGGGGACGGGGGACTTTCCTGGAGCGGATGCACAGGAACGAGCTATTGTTCCAGCCTGGCCCGCAGCGCTGAGGCATCTGCTCGGCTTTCGGGGGGGGGCATCTCGAGGTGACGTGAGGTAAGGCTGCTGGCAGCACCCAGGAGGACCATGCTGGCTGTCTTGTCCCAAGTGCTATGGGTGCTGCACGGCTGGGTGTCCCCAGGTCCCCAAACAAGGGCTCCCTGGAGACGGTCCCAGCTTCCCGGCCGGCCACAAGCACACTGGGAGCTCTGGTGTGGTGCCAGCAGGACCCACAGCCCAGAAACACCCTTCCTGCTTGAAGGCAGCGGCAGGGCAGGACGTGCCCATGCAGCAAGGATCTAGGGAGGCAGGGGAAAGATGCTGGGGAAGCTGTGTGTCCCCCTGCAGAGAGCTGTGGGGGTTGCCAGCACCACCTCCCAGCTCTGTGGCTGCAGGCTGTGCTGCCAGCCTTTGGTCTGCCTCATTTTTCCAATTCCTCTGCCACCTGGAGCCTGTTCCTGGCCATTCTGCTGGGACCTGCTTGGAGTACGAGGCAAGGCAGCCCCAGCACTGCTCACCTGGAACCCAGAGCACGGGGTCCTGATCCCCTCTCGAGCACATTGGGCTCGAAAGAGCTACTCAAGCACTGAAACACCACCCCTGGTGCTGCTCCCTCCCTCTCTCTGCTTCCAGCTAAAAGCTGCAACACATCTACACAGCATCTACAAGGGGTAAGCCAACCCCAGCACTGCTGGTCTGGACACCAGAGCACAGGGTCCTGATCCTCCCTTACACATGTTGGGCTCCAGAGAGCTCCTTAAGCACCGAGACACCATCCCTGGAGTTGCTCCCTCCATTTCCAGCTAAAAGTTGCAATGCCACAGAGGCTACAAGAGCCAAAGCAACTCCAGAACTGCTCACCTGGACCCCAGAGCATGAGGTCCTGATCCCCCTCGTGCATGTTGGGTTCCAGAGAGTTTCTCAAGCACCAAGACACCATCCCTGGGGTTGCTCCCTTCATCCCTCCCAGTGAAAAGCTGCAAGGCTACAGCAGCTACAAGAGCCAAAGCAACCCCAGCATTGCTGGTCTGGACCCTGGAGCACAGGGTCCTGATCCCCTCTCAAGCCTGTTGTGTTCCAGAGAGCTCCTCAAGCACCAAGACACCATCCCTGGGGCTGCTCCCTCCCTTCTTCTGCTTCCAGCTAAAAGCTGCAAGGCCACAACAGCTACGAGAGCAGGGGCACCCTTACAGCTGCTTCTTGTGGCTGTGATGCTTCCTGAAACACGGGCAGCTGCCCGGCTGCAGTGAGCTCAGCACCGGGAAGGCAGCTCAGAGCATGATGCAGCAGCAGCCCCGCGCCCAGGCTCGGTGCCAGCACAGCCAGAGCTCTGCACAGCCCCTGGCCAGGCAGGGTTGGACACCGATCCTGGGCTCCTGCACCCCCAGGGTGGGCTGTGGTGGCCCCTGTTAGCACCAGTGCAGCCCAGTTTACAGCAGAGCCCTGTCAATCCTGTGCCAAGTGGGCACCGAGAGGCTGATGAGAGCAGGGGGCTCACAAGAGGGGCCCATCCTGTCTTGCTGCCTGCACAGCTGCCACCGGCACAGCTGGGAGCACCGTGGCATCATGCCTGGACCTCCAGCAAGTGGAGCAGGGACAGCTGAGGGGAGCCTCCTTGCAAGGAGGGGTCCTGGCCACAGCCCAGCTGCTGGACACCCTGGCAGGGACCTCTGTCCCCACCGCAGGGCCCTGGGGAAGCATTTTCCATCCTTGCACCCCAGCCTTGCAGCCCCTCTACTGGGATCTCCACTCTGCTCCAGCTAAATCAATGTTCCAGCCTGAAAGGAACCTCCAGCTGCTCCCAACCCCTCTGATGGGATCCCTGTTCCACTTTGCTCCTGCTAAATCTGTGTTCCAGCCTGAAACAAAGCCCCAGCTGCTCCCAGCCCTTCTACTGGGATCCCTGCTCCGCTCTGCTCCAGCTAAATCAATGTTCCAGCCTGAACCAAACCCTGAGGTGGTCCCAGCCCCTTGAACCCCTCCTTACCCCCGTGCTGGGGTGCCTCAGTGCCAGGTCTGGATGCTGCAGAGCTGGACACCCTATCCCAGAGGAACAGAGGCACAGGAGCACAAGAGCAACGACGGAGAAGCCCTGCTATAGAGCTGAGACCTCTAAACCCTGCAGCCTCCACCCCACAACAGGGAGCCCACCAGGTCACGGTGCTCTGGGCATGGCTGGGAGCAGGGAGCGGAGGCAGGTGCATGGCTGGAATTACTGGAACACACCCAGCCTTGGCTCGGCTCTGGGTGGTGGGGTTTTTTTTTTTCCCTTCTCCTGTTTGGTAAAGCAATGAGAAATCCAAACATTACCATAAATGCTGAAAGCATCCCGGCTCCGTCACGTGGGCAGAGGGCGCGCAAGCTGCTGCAGGGGGGGACACCCAGGGACCTGCTGCAAGGGAGATGACAGCCGAAAGCTGCCGAGCAGGGAGGGGACAGGGCTGGCGGGGAGCCAGCTGGCAGGACAGACCCCAGGCGGGGACAGACAAGACACGACACACACGGATCTACCATCCCCGCAGCCCAGTCGGGATGGTGGCTCAAGGAGAGCTGGGTGGCGTCAAGCAGCATCGACTCACGCAGTGTGCCAGGATGAAGGGGGCTAAAGAAAGATGGGGAGGGACTTTTTACAAGGGCATGGAGTAATAGGAAAAGAGGGAGCAGCTGTAAAACAGAAGGGGGGAGATTTAGATTAGACATCAGGAAGAAATTCTACACAATGAGGGTGGGGAGGCCCTGGCCCAGGTTGCCCAGGGAAGCCGTGGCTGCCCCATCCCTGGAGGTGTTCAAGGTCAGGTCAGATGGGGCTTTGAGCCCCCTGATCCAGTGGGAGGTGTCCCTGCCCATGGCACTGGGGGGCAACTGGATGGCCTTTGAAGTCCTTTCCAACCCAAACAATTCCATGAGCTCCCTGCCCTGGCTCGTGTCCCGGCTCGGGGTGTTGTGGTGAGAACATGCAGGGGAAGGGGCAGGCGGCTGCAGGACAGGGACCCCAGCCTCCTATTCCCTCCTTTGCTCCCAGAGTTTGCCATGATTCCCTGCTTGGCCCCGGGTAGGCCAGTGCTTCCCAGGGCTGAAGATGTCTTTCCCATGGGTCATCGGCTCCACTCGCTCTCCCCTTCCTTAAAAAGCCTTGGACTGCAGGGCTGGATTTTCCTGAGCTTGTCATCACCATCAGGGTTGGGCTGTCTCCTGGGGCATGGTGGATCGAAGGCCAGGGATGCTGGCAGCCCCACGCCCTCCCCAGGATCCAGCAAGGAGAGCAGGAGCTGCTCCACAGCTGCAGCCTTGGACCATGGCTTTATTCTGGGACCTCAGGCAGGAAACTGCTTGGTGGGGCGAGGGCAGGACTGCCCTGAGCTGACCCTGTCCCGGACACCTCAGGGACCTTGCTAGCAAGAACAAACCTTCCTGTACCAAGGCTGGAGCTGCACAAGCTCATCACACGTGTGGCCCCAGGGATCCTGTGAGGGGTGGTTGCACGCTGTGCTGCTTGGGACCAGGGCGAGGGGGCTGCTCTCATTGTCAGACCCAGGTCCCGTTGGTCTGCTCTGGGGCTCTGGTCAAACAGCACCTGTTGGCCCTATTTTCCTGTTAAACAGCATCCTCTGGCCCTGGGCTCTCCTTAAACCGCGTCCACTGGTCCTGGGCTCCTTTAAATGCCCTTCACTGTCCCTGGGGCCCTGGTTCAGTGTTCTCCCTGGACTGCTGTTATACATCCTCCACCGGCCACGGGCTCCTGTTAAACAACAACCCCCGGCCCTGGACTCTTCTTTAAGCGACCTGCCCTGGCCCTTTAAATCACCCCGTGGGCGGGGCTTGTCAATCACCCGTAAGGCCCCGCCTCCCCACCCCGCATCCTCCGAACCGTCCAATAAGCGCCAGGCAGCGGCGCATTCCTGGCCGCCGATTGGTCAGGCCGTGCACGCCTTCCCCCCACC
>JAUMJL010002351.1:0-32009 GCA_033558185.1 Dromococcyx pavoninus | reverse complement strand
CCACCGCGCCTGCGCCGGGACGTGGCGCCACGTGGCCGCTGCGCGGGGAAGGGCGGGGCCGAGCGAAGGGGGCGGAGCCGAGCCAAAGGGAGCGGGGGGAGCGCCGTCACAGAGCGCCCTGTGGCCACGCCCCCCCCGGCACCATAGCCACGCCCTTCGCTCATTCCCCTGGGAGCACCGCGCCTCGGCCCCATTGGGTCCCGCCCCCGCCGAAAGCCCTGTCCCTTAGGTCATGTGAGCCAGCCCGCCCGCCGCCGCCGTCGAGGTTGCAGGGACCGAACGCCCCCCAGGACTATTGCCCCCTGGGAGGTTTAACTACGCGGAGCAGGAGCAAGGAGCCCAGCCTTCCCCGCCGCCGCCGGTAGTTGTGTGCTCCTCTCATGTCTGCGCCGGTCGTAGGAGAAGGTGATGCAGCGCTAACAGCAGCCCCACTGACAGCAGCGGGGTTTGCTGGATGTCTGCTCAGAGCCAACAACGCCAACCTGCTCCAAACCCGGGCCCCGGCACGTCCCGAACAGCCTGGCCACAAACCCTCCCACCTAGCAACCAGGAATTGTGTGTGCTTTTCGTGGAAAAGGACAACGTGACACCAGTTCCTAACTGGAAAGAGGAGATCGCTGCTTACAGAAGGGAATCATCTCCGCGAGGTCAGCAGCTCAGGCAGACGCCAGCGACAGCCCAAAGCAGAGGACAAACAGCTCCATCTCCTCCAGGTGCTCCTCACCTTCTATATGCCTGCAGAGTAACAACAGCTGAGAAGCAGCGCTCCAGGTGCTCCGGGGCAGCTGCCAGCCTGGTGCAGCCCTCCTGACCATTACCATAGAATTACACAGCTTGGAAAAGACCTCCAAGACCATCCAAGTCCAACCATCATCCCAACCCCACTGTGCCTACTAATTACCCACAGGATTTTCTGTTTAGCAGTGTTTGAGGGTTTCTGTATATTTAATTACCTCAAATTAGATAGCAACGACAACAAATTAACACAGAAAGGAACAAGTCATCTTATTTGGGACAAGAACTAGTTTGTTTCCGTCGAGGGAGGAAATCCCTCTCATGTTGCAATTTAATTTAAGAGCTTGAGTGGATTTTGTTTTCCTCATTGACTAAAGAATTAAATCAGCATTTTAAATTAAAATAGGTAACTAGAACTAAACATTTACTGTGTTCTAAATCTTAACAGCTTCTGCCCCATCTAAAGACAGATACCTGAAATCAGTGCATTTGTCTAAAAAGCTAGGGTAGCACAGCAATCCCTAAAACAAGCTTTTGTCAAGCAGCTTTGTTCATTTCTAACTGGATTTTCTTAAACTCCAAAAGCAGAACCCTGAGCCCTTCCAGTCCCACAGGAGCCACACAGGTTCTGGATGCAGCGAACTCCCCGAAGAAAAGATGCAAAGCAGTTCCAACTAATTTCTGCAATCCTTCAGACCCCTGCAATTCTTCTCCTGCCTGCCCTGCGCTCTCCCTCTTTTGGCAAACACATTTTCCAAGCCTGAACTTCCACAACGAGCAGAAACCCCAGAATTCCTCTGCAGCTCAGCTTGCAAAGCACTCTGCTTTGCCATCAGGAACCTAATGGAACCCCTACCTTTCCCACTACCCCTGTTTTTTCCCTGCACAAACACCACCTAGCTTGAGGAACTGAGGATTTCTACCCAGCTGGGCAACAAGAAATCCTTTGGCAAGGTTGACTCGCCCAGTAACCAGGTCATGGCCATGTGGGCACTCCATGAACCGCAGCAGGAAAAAATAGCCTGCAGACACAGCACACGCCTAACACTGGCCCTGCTCCATC
The DNA here is from genome assembly GCA_033558185.1 of Dromococcyx pavoninus. Taxonomy (NCBI): domain Eukaryota; kingdom Metazoa; phylum Chordata; class Aves; order Cuculiformes; family Neomorphidae; genus Dromococcyx; species Dromococcyx pavoninus. The sequence goes on along the minus strand of JAUMJL010002351.1, from coordinate 30,211 downwards.
CCACATAGCACTGTCACAGGCTGCGCCCTGGCACAAGACACTGACCTGGAGAGGCTTCACATCCCTGACATCATTCACCTGCTTCCCTTCCCAGCAGCGAGCTGGAGCCAGCTCACCCGCAGCCATCCTAGTTCATGAGTTCCTAGGATGCAGGGTTACCCTGCATTGCCCAGTAGTCCAGAAACAGAATTTTCTGTAAGAAAAAGAAATTCTTCTCCTAAGTAGAAGGGCTCTGGATACCAGAAAGCTTGGGAACAGCTCCCACTTCCTCAAGGGATGGTTTGAGGCCCTCACTTTCCTGGCAAGTGGCAGACACAAACACCGGCGAACAGCAGAGATGCTCAAGTTTGGCACAATGGGGTACCAGCTCTGAGGGAAAAAAACAACCAAAACCAGGTTCTCCAGCAAAACGGAGCTCTTTATTTCTGAGTGCTCCATACTTACACATACAGCCTCAGGAAAGGGAAGGGATTTCTTCTGAGGAAGCCATCTGGTGTGCCCCATCTAAAAAAAGCACTACTAAAAGCACCTGCACCTCCACAAATCCTTCACAGGTCCACGGGAAAAGCCTGAGCCCTCTCAAACAAGTCCTGGAAACAGAACACACTCCAGGGCCCAGCTTTCCTCACACTAGGAAGTGACTATTGGATATTTCACCCACAAACAGACCTCAGCATACCTCAGAAAGTGTGTTTCCCTGGGAAGCTCTAAACTGTTAACTGAACTACGAATGCAGAAGCTCAGCATGGAGCTGCCCGTTCCAAACTGCCACCCATCACCCCTGTGGACTCCCAGGAGCTCCCAGCGAGCGCTGCCTCTCCTTTGGAGCAGCCGAGTTGGGAAGGAGAGAGGAGCGGGGCTGCACTGGCAAACGCCGGGAACCGGTGGCTGAGAACCTGGGGCCAAGGAGCTCCAGGGAGCAGAGCTTCGCGGGGGCCCGGAGCTCCTGCCTTCCCCGAGGCTCGCCGGGAGGCGCGGACTCCCGTCCCTCCCGGTAGCGCCGTCCCCGCGCGCGGCCCGCGCTGCGGCGACGTCACCACGCCCCCCCCCCCGCTCCTCGCGCAGGCGCGCGCAGGCGCAGGCACCCGCGAACGGAGCCGCGACCGCCCCTCCCTCGCCCGGCCCTGACACCGCCGCGCTCCGCGCCCCGGCCCGATCGGCCCTCGCCGCCGCCCCGGGACCCGCTCGAGCGCAGCGACACCCGCCCACCGGCACCGGGCAGCCCCACGCCCAGAGACCTCCGCGCCAGGTGAGCGGCGGCCGTAGGGGTAGGCCCGGCCGCGAGGGGCCGCCTGGGGGGGGGGGGCGGGAATGAAGGGAGAGGGACTGCGGGGAGAGGGAATGGGGAGAGGGGCCAAGGGGAGCGGGAATGAGAGAGAGGGAATAGGGGCGGGAATGAGGGGAGGGGGGATGAGAGAGAGGGAATTGGGGAGAGAGGATGGGGGAGGGGGGATGAGGGAATGGGGGCGGGAATGAGGGAGAGGGGCTGAGAGAGCGGGAATGGAGAGAGATGGGATGGGGCGAAGGGGATGGGGGGAGCGGGAATGAGGGGAGGGTGGATGAGAGCGAAGGAATGGGGAAGAGAGGATGGGGAGAGGAGCTGAGGGAAGTGGGGATGAGAGAGAAGGAATGGGGACGGGAATGAGGGGAGGGGGGATGAGAGAGAGGGAATGAGGGGAGAGGGGATGAGGGAGCAGGGATGAGGGGAGCGGCGGCTGAGGGAGGAGGCGCACGGGGCCGAGGGGCGCGAGATGGAGCGCGCTGGGCCGGAAGGGAAGGGCGCACGGAGGAGTCACCAGAGGGAGCGGCCCGAGCCTCGCATCCCCGCTCCGTGAGCCGCCCCCAGGGATCGGCACTGCGGGGCATCGGGGCCACCAGGGCTCTGACCGGGTCCCTGCAGACCTCGGCTGCTCTGCTGCCTTCCCCCATCACAGCCGAAGCCGCTCTGCTTCCTGGCGTAACATGGCTGAGGTTGCTGCCAACACCTTTTATTCCACAGATCCAGATGCCTTGAGGTCTTCCCTGGGCTTCTGTTGATTGTCTTGGCATCTCCTCAGGCTTTTGCTCCCCTCCACTCTGGACCAACGTAGAGGTCACTGCAGTTCTGGTGTGGGTGTCCATGAGCATCCCTGCAGCAAAGCTTTGAAATCCCTCAGTTACTTGGGTGACCCTGTGTCTTGAGCTTGGTGCCAGGCACCACTGTGTGAGAGACTGATCGCAGCAGAGAATGACATAGTAAGAGATGGTTGTTCAATTTCAAGCAGAAAGGAGTAGTCAGTCATGTAGGTTCTGTTATTGTGTTGGCAGTTCCCAAGCCCTCTGTGCGTTTTAGGCATTTCAAGTTCCATCTGCAAGCATTCTGCTTTGCTACAGAAGAAGAGTAAAGGTACCCAAAAAGATACTGAAGGTATTTTTGAACTGCTGACAGAGTGAGTTATTTGTTCCTTGCTCAGTTCTTGTGCAGGTAGACTGCTGCTGCGCAACCTGAATGTTTAAACACAGCACAGTATTCTTCGGTCTGGAATGGGATGGAGAAGCATGAGAGGAAAGGCACTCTCTCTTAGTAAGCAGTTATTTTTTGTGTAGAGAGCTCTCTGATGTCTCAGCGATTTTTTGGTTTCTCTTACAAGCTCTTTTTATCAGGGAGTAGTAGCAGGATGAAGGCAAGAAATGGTCGCTCCACAGCATGACTGTGCTGTCCTACTCAGTGTTGCCTGGCAAACCATGCAAAGTGGATGCGGGGCAAGTGCTGCTCTCTGTATCTGAGATCCTGACGGTATCGTAGCACTGCCGGTGAGCGTAGGCATTCTGAGGTGCTGCCGTCATTAACAAGGTGTTTTGCATTCGCTGTGATGGTAAATCTGCCTGCAGGGCTGTGCCTGCCTGAGGAAAGCCTCTGCATTCTGCAGGGTTCTTCCTTGGTGTGGACCCTGTTAGCTTAGGAGTCAGAGACTTGTTCACCGTTTCAAAAGTTCGTGTAATGTTCTGATTGACAGATATCAGCTCCCTGTGTGGAGTTACAATCTATGTCATGACTTCTTCATTAGCAGTATAAAATCTTTTCTTAAGCTTAAACTGAAGAGAAAAGAGAATGAGCTGAGCATTCATTCTGTTTATCTGCTGGTTTCCCTATGAATAAAATTATTTCCTTTATGGAGCTGTGATTATAATCTAATATAACAGTTTAATATTTTACAGTGCTGAAAATATGCTGAGGAATCACAGTATCCGAGCACACAGTTGTGGAGTCTTTCCTCTCTTGGTAACAGTTGTGACACTGGGTGTCACTTCTTTTGAGAGTGTTTGACAAATGAAGAACTGCATTGCAACTCAAGATACTCATGAAAAGACTCATGTGTCAGACTAATAGGTGTATCTGGTGAGATGCCAGAAGAAAGGCACTGAACCTGGCTTTGGGTGATGACTGAGGGAGATGCGGTACCTTCCCCAGGAGGGGTGGTGCTATTGGCTCCCATAATTGCTGTCAGGGTGAGTGTTTTTGGATGCAGCAGCTTCACTGACCAGTTGATGGTCCCCTACAGCAGTCAGTGGTCCCCTGTAGTAGTCGATAGTCCCCTGTAGTAGTCCTACTCCTAAAATACAAGATCCTATTGAGCTCCTCTCAAAACAAAACCCAAAACGACCCAGCTCTGCAGGCCAGTTTGATCTGAAAGACCAGTGTGACGTGCCTTGGGGCTCAGTCAAATCAGATTCTAGGAGAATACATAGAGGAGTTGATTAAGTAAAGGGATTCTGGTAGGTGGTAGGGGTTTGCTGGACCTTACTCAGAAGAAGGATGACCTGAGTGCTTACCTTACAGAGCACAGAAGGGAGAAGGAAACAAAGTGCCAATGCCCGCCTCTGCAAACTGACAGATGATAGTTTGGTTTGGGTTTTTTTATTTAGTCAAACAAGTGACAAACACCATTTAATAGGTAAAGTTTTATTTATAGAGATGGTTACAGGCTGAATGGCTTTGCATGCTTTTAATTCAGTGTAGACTTGATAAATTATTGCAGCAATTGGTTCCCAACAACGTCAGCACCATTGTCCTTACATGAGCTGTATCCATTCCATTTCGTTGCAAAGGCTAACTTCTTGCTTTATTTGTCATGGCTGGGATTTGTTATCCTGGGGCATTTGAAGATGCTTTTGGTGGAGCTGAGAAGAGTTTGTAATGATCTTGTACCTGAATCTAACAGAACATTGCCACAAAGTTAAATGGGTCTTACTGTTTGTTTCAGCACTACCCTGTAGTTGCATTTGGTGCCGTTCTTTGGAGGACTACAGCCTTTCTGCTTTTGTTCATTTGCATATCTTTGCATGCAAGTAACAAAAAATTCCTTTCAGTGCTAGCTCTCCCATTGCTTTCTTGAAACAAGTGACTGTGGAAGTAACTCAGGATAGGAGCTTGGTTGATGGAGGTAGCAGTGACAAGATAGGTTATCTAGTCCCACCTGTGGGCTTAAATTGTTGTTGAGTTGTTATGAACTTGAGTGATGCCAGTTGAAGTTGCAAGACATGTTGCATGTTCCTGCTGTTCTGGAGTCCGAGTCCCTCTGGTGGGTGCCCCTGAGTCCCTTACTTCCGAGTCTTGTCTGGAGAAGAAAGGGATTCTGTGTTTCGTTGGGTCCTCCAGCTTGTGAGTCTGGAAATATATTGTGTGGCTGTGGTTCTCCTTGGTTCAAGAACACACTGCAGATCCAGTGTGCCTTCCTGGAGGCACAGGAGTCTGAGGCACTGAATAGGGTGGAAATTATTGCTTGTCAAGTTAATTGTTATGTCATCTCAATGTAACCAGGGTTACCTGTGGGCGAGCAGCAATTCTCTGGGTGTTGATGTTGCCCTCGGTTTGTGCAGCTTGTGGCTTCTGTTGGTGTGCATGGTGCGGAGGGGTTCTTCAACAATACAGCTGCATCGTAACAAATAGGTAGATTTATTTGATTTCTGGTGTTCCCCATCTCAGCTTCAGTATTTCGTTCGTGGCTAGTATGAATGGGAGTGCCTCGAGCAGTAAGTTCTCATTAAGACACTTATTCAGTGGCTACTCAGGCTAATCTAAGAACAGGGCTTATTTTATTCAAGTGAGAAGAGCACTGAGGTCCTACTTCCTTAGCTGTTATTCCTTGACTCTTGAGTACAAACCAAAGAAAACTGGAAAAACAGCTTTCGTAGATTGTGTGTCTGTGGGCTTCCACTGGGACCTGGTAGAACATGGTGGTACAGGTTTTCTGTGAGTTTGGGCTATTTAAATTGTTGATGCCAATGCCTTGGGTTTTGGATTAATTTGACAGATGCCTTTCCCTCCAAACCCCTCGAGCATCCTCAGGCTCTGGTCATTGACTTTATGAGGTGCTGTACTGATCAGGAGACATTAATCTTTTTAAAGCCTGGTTTCATGGCATCCCTGTTGATAACGAAGGACACCTGTGTTTTTGTTTTACTGCTTTTTAATGACCTGAACAGCTCATTAAGCCTCTGCTATCTCTGTTGAGATCTCTGAAGAGACGATGAAAGGAAATAATACTGACACAGGTGAAGAATTGTGCTGAGACATCCTGTGAGATACTATGATTCCGTGACGTGAATCCATATGGACAGAGGTGGATGGTGCTCATCTCTGAGCATCCAAACCCACTCCTGTTTCAGGTCATTAGGGAGGAACTGACTGGGTGGGATTATTGCGTACTTGCCTTTCTCTGATTTTCTGAAAGGTTTTGGCGGCCTTCCCTGAAATAGGACAGCTTCCAGTGAAGAACAGAGTGATAGAGATCTGTTGTAGTGTCATGACTTGTCACAGGTTATTGTGCTTGGTACCCAGAGGCATTTGCAGTGTTCTTGTGGTATGCCAGCAATTTGATAACATGTGCACGTTTCGTGTTGCTATGTTCATGAGAACGTGTGCTGGCTGTGATCTGCTTTAAATAGGTTCATTTAAAAAATGATGGTGAAGCTCCATCCTGTGCGTTCTCACAAGGGTTTGTGGTGCAGATCCTGTCATCAGTTCTGTTTGTCGCCTGCTTGTGGGGCAGAGGAGCAAAAAGAGAATAATCTTGCCTCTAGAAACTCAGTCCTTGTCCTTTTAAGGCTGGTTTCTAGGTAAATTTCTCACATGCATGCCACTGCTGTATTATGAGTCATGTTAGGAAGATCCCAAATTGCTAAGATTGTGTTTCTTTGGAGGTTCCCACTTTGAATCCTAAAACAAGTTTTCTGATTTCTTATCTCCAAATTCAAAACTTGTATTCTGGGTTTTGCCTGCAGCCTTGCCGGCACATTTGGTTTTGATAGAGAAAGCAGATTCAGCTTTCTTTATAGAACTGGAGGGAGTCTCATGATGGCAGATGTTGATATTCATGAGGGAGTTCAGCCTACCTGGGAGATGGAGTGTGTTTGATGTTGGCAAGCTGTCAACAGACTTCCTGAGTGCTGAAGATCATTCTATGGAATGGATGGTCTGTGAGACAGCATCGATGGGTAGAACCAGAGCAAGTAAAACAGAACCATTCGAGGCGGGGGGAACTGATCCTCGGGAAGGCTTGTAAAGCCGGTCCTCTTGGGAGTTATGTTCAGCTTCGTGGAGGTCAAGGTGGTGTTTGGAGCAGCCAGCTGGGATTTACCAAGGGCAAGTTATAACTGACCAACTAGCTTGCCTTCTGCGATGGCCTGAGTGGCTCAGTGGGTGAGGAGAGCGTGGTGGGTGTGGTTTGCATTGGTTTTGGTAAGGCTTTGGTGCCCTGCACTATGCTTGGAGCCGCACTGGACAGATGGGCAGGTGAGAAGCTGTCTGGACAGGCAGCATCAAATGTTGTGGTGAGTGATACAAAGCCAGCCGGTAGCTGACCGCTTGTGGAGTTCTCCGGGGCAGTAGTGGGACTGATACTGTGTAATGCTGTTTGAAGTCTGTCTCACGGCCTGGATGATCGGCTGAAGTGATCCGCAACAAGTTCCTGGAGGGACAAGCTGGAGATACAGCTGACAGGAACATCACAATGTTCAGTAAAGGCAAATAACTGGATTGTGCGTGTGCATGGAAGAATGGCACACAAAAGTAGAGCTGGGAAACAAGTCACTGCAAAGCAGGTTTGCACAGCTGGACCTTGGTGTGAATGATGAATGGGATGAATGGCAGTTGCATTCTGGGCTGTTTAGAGGAGCATAGTGAGGAGAGACAATTCTTCCCTTCTGTGTTGCCCCTTGTGACACCCAGACCATTGCTCCCAGTTTTAGCTTTACAGTACAGGAAAGATCCCACCATGCTGGAGCAGTTCTAGTGTAGGGTCACCAGGATACTTAGAGGACTGGAACACCTTGTCAGAGGAGACTTTGAGAGGGCTAAGCTTGTTCAGCTTGTGGGACAGAGGATTGGAGTGGGGACTGATGTGTTACTACTGCTTTCAGCTTCAGAGGAAGTGGATCCCTCCTTCTCCACGTGACAGCGATGGGCACAGCTTGCAAATGGAAGTTCTGTTTGCATGTCAGTAAATCACCTTATTCAGAACTTGGCTTAATTAGAAACACGTTAGAAACTGGTCATGCTTTGTGTCTGGATTGGACATGGGGACTCCAGAGGTCCTTTCCAATGTAAATTATTCCATGACGAATGTGAAATGCAGTTAGCTCAGACAAATAGTACCTCAGGCTTTGGTCATCTCTGAGCATAAGAGTTGCCCTTCCCAGTCCTCAGGGAACGCAAATCCAGCCCACGTAATGACTTCAGAAAAGGTGGTGCTCCCACCTTTGGGTTACAGATGTGACAGTAGCCTTTGGAAGCAGATTGCTTTGAGATAAAGGAATGTTGCCGGCTGCTTTCACAAAGTGTATTCCTGTTTGGTTTGCAGTGCCACTGAACTTGAATTTTTTTTTTAATTTGTTGCCAAAGGATTAAATAAATGGTGCTAGAGGTTTTTAACAGGATTTGTGTTTGTTTGTTTTTTTTTAAAGTACCTGTTCTGTAAGGGACTTGGCTTCCCCTGTTCCCTCCTTGTCAAAGTAACAAGAATCGACTGAAATATTTTTATTTACTCAAAGGGGAGGTTTGTGTTCCTGAGTTGGTGAAGTACTTCTGTGTGAATTAAGTTCCTATTCGCAGAATTGTTTCTATTCTGGTATCATCATGCTCATCCTTTTATGGGAAAGTTGTGATATATAGGGCTGTCTTCAAACTAACGTGAATCTTTTTCATTGCAGCATTTGACCCTGTGTACCAAAGAGATGGTGATGGAGAAGCCCAGTCCCCTGCTCGTAGGGCGGGAGTTTGTGCGACAGTACTACACTCTGCTGAATAAAGCTCCGGACTTCTTGCACAGGTAACGCCTTCGCACACACCGTGGCTGACAGTGTGAACATCAGTGTGTGCTATTCATTATACACCAGATAAGTGTTCATTTCTGAGCATGGGGTGGGGAAGCCTGTCTAACGTTGGGGCTCTTGGGAAACTCTTATATTATGCTCCAGAAGCAAGCCTGATTGTATGGATGTATGGCATGTTATCATGTATTTCCTTTGTGGAAAAGCGAGCTGCTTCTCCACTGATAAAGTGGTCTTGTGAGCGTATTCCAGAAGTACTTTCCTAAAAAGAAAATAAAAGGAAAGAAGATGGCAGAAAAAGCGCTCGGTTTAATACCTTAGGCAAGTGTGCTAATTATTTCAGGGCACCACAGTTTTGCACTGCCTCTGAGCGGTTTTTATTCAGGTTATGAATGGAGATTCAGTTATAAATGTCCTGTCCTGGACAAAGGTGTCCACTGCTACTCTGAATGTGCATATTCTTCCCTTTTCTGGTTTTGGTTGACTACACACAGCTTGTCACTTAAAATTCTGCTTTTCCACATTTGGACTTAGAACAGCATGGAGTGTTAATAAATAAATGTGAAAGTATCTTTACCAGTGTATAAAAAGAAAAAAAGCAATCACTGCTTGGTTGGTCTTTTCTCTGAACTTGACATCAGGTTGATGGTGAAAAATGGGACTGTTTGATTGAGCACCAGTTAAGAGCTCAGGTGGCTTAATGAAGAATTCAGTCTTTTGAGTAATGCTCCTTCTCATCTACACCTTTGAGGCAGGGAGGACATTTTTACTTAGATCACTGAACTGCTGTGGAACAATGTTGTTTTCTGTGTTTAATCTATTTTAAGGTGTCTGAACAGTGTATCCCAGGTTTCCCTTGTCTGTGTGTAGTAATCTAACAGGAGTTGAAAGAAGAATTTTTAGCAGTTGCGGAATTTTTATTTGCCCGTAGGGCTTGAACAAATGAGTCGGATCAGGTCGACAGCTGGACAGGTACATCCATGTAACACATCAGTACCTGATCCACAAACTGACCACGTGCTCTGACCCAGGAACTGGGTTCCATAGGTACGTGCCATGTCCGGCTGTTTTTCCTGGCTCGCCTGGGCAGAGGCCTCTTGCCTTGGAATTGGCTTTGGAGGCCCCTCTGAGTCCGATCTGTGGGCAGTGAGCATCTTGTTGATAGCTGTAACTAGCCACTGCTTGTAAAGGTCAGGCATTTGAAATTCTTTTAAGAGACTTAAAAGGCACAGTTTTGCTTGGCCATCCTTGTTTGCTGGCTTTTCACACTGGATTTCAGACAGCATTTCTCCTGCAGGCTTTGCTGTCCGCTGTGCTGCCTGGGAGGAATCTGGGCATTTCTCATGCTTTGGAGCATTGTAATGAGCTCTTTGGCCATTGTCTCCAAGAAAGCTGGAGTGTGAAACAGCTGCCATGTGTAGCAGAGAGACAGGATGGATGGGGAGGTGGGCTGGCTGCTCAGTTATCTGTACAGTGCAAATCCTCACTGCTGTCTGAAGCATTGAAGGGAATGGGGTTCAGGGGAGAGGTCGACGGGTTGTTCCTCCTTTAGGCTCACTTGTTGGCTGACTAGCACAGCTTTGGCACAGACAGATGGTTTTGGTGTTGGGGAACCTTCCAGCCAAAACAGCCACCTTGCCCAAAGGAAGCAAGTGAATGGATGAGGTTGATTTAGGGGCTTGCTTTGTGCCTTCAACACATTGGAATACTGACTTGTTCATTCCTATGTTCTTGGAGGCTTGGAAGTGGAAAATGTATCTTGAATTTCTGTTTGTTCTGAAATTTCTGGTGTAATGAACTCTACAACTTTTGGCTAAAATACTTGTTGGTTTGGTTCTGGTTTTTCACAGCTGTGACCTTTGTGTCTCTTCACTTGCAGGTTTTATGGCAGGAATTCTTCTTACGTCCACGGAGGACTGGATGCCAGTGGGAAACCACAAGAAGCAGTGTATGGTCAAGCTGTGCGTATCAAAATCAGTCCTGTAGTCCTCACTGATGTTCAGAACTTGCTGTATAAGTCAGTTTCTTTACCAGTTACTTTTGACTCTTTTATCTGGTAAATAACATCTGGTGACACTGCCTCCTGTTCAGAGGCAGGCAGGAATTTGTTGGCTTGATTTTTTTTATTTGCTTGTAACTGCTTTTACTGTGAGCTGTGTTTGATATATCAGCTTTGCATCTGCCTGCAGAAAATACATTTAGGATGGGAAACTAAGTCAGGAGGCCCTGTTAGACTTGTCCTTATTTCAGTTAGAAGTGGTTCCTTGGGAAGGGGGCTTTGGTCTTTGCAAGTTACATGGAATTGTGTATGTTACCAAGTCCTGCTGTGAGTAGCGTTTTCCTAAAGTGGAAGATAACTTTTGCAGAAGTGAAGTAAGTCCAGGAAACGCCTTTGTCAGAGTAATGTCTGTCACTGGGGCATCTGTTCATGTGGTAGCCATGTCTTTGAACAATGTGGCTTTTAGCCCAGGGCAGATTTGGTTTATTCTCCTTTTGCAAGCAGAACCTGATTCAGCAGCACAAAAGTCTTGGCATTGCAGATGTTACCCACTCCTGTAATGTTTTGGTACTCTGTGGATGCGTGGGGGGTGAGGGGGGCATTTAGTGGTGGTGGTTTCTTTTTTAACCACGAGGTAAATTCTGTCCCTCTCACAGGCCCTTTAAAAAGAAAAAGAAAGCCATAAAGTAAGCCATATGTTGTAATACAGCTGGGAAAATTAGATAGCAGGTTGTATACTGTTTGACTGCTCTGGTGAGTGCTTGATCCCTGGTGGCAAACTTCATAGTAGAAGTTGGATGAGCTCTGGTAGACTCTTCCTGGGGAAAGGCACTGCTGGGTTCCTGCATATACCCTTTGGGCTTCAACAAGGTGCTTTTTTGTGTTAATTCTGACTTGGGTATTTCAAAGGTGTAAAGCTCTGTGCAAAACTTGGTATTGCTAAAATGTAACTCTTTATTCTAGGAGATTCACAAGAAAGTGATGTCCTTACAGTTCAGCGAATGCCACACCAAGATACGTCACGTGGATGCTCATGCTACACTGAGCGATGGGGTGGTTGTGCAAGTAATGGGGGAGCTGTCAAACAACGGGCAGCCTATGAGGAAGTTCATGCAGACTTTTGTGCTTGCTCCGGAAGTACGTATATGTAGTTTTGTTTAACTTCAAAGCACGATGGTGGAAGCCTGACCTGCAGCTACACTTTGTCATACAGGAGCAAAAGACAGGATCTGGCTGTTAGAGCCTGACTCAGAGGCTATCACTGAATGTGAGACAGTGTGTGAGTGCAGAGAAACAAGAGTATTGGTCCTGGCCTGAGCTGCCTTGTCTTCTTAGACTTGAAGTATTGGAGCAGTAATCCAAAGCACGTTGGAGCTTGCATTTGAGAGCTGCCACTGGCACAAATAAATAAATAAAAAACAGCGAGGCTGATCTCTGCAAATCGAGTTTCTAGTATGATTCTGTACTTTCTTCAAGTCTACTGGCAAATACAAGTGTGGGTCCATGGTACTGCAGGTTACTGCTCAAATGTGGCTGTTGGTGGGAGCAGGGCTGTGTAAGGGTTAAGGGTGTCTCATGTTCTTTCTAATTCTGCACCCCAGCTTCATCACAAGCTATTGTGAGGTCGATGACGAATGGCTTAGAGTCTTGTTGGATTTCTTCCTTGTTTCCCAGTACAGTACTGTAACTGTAACTGTATCTGTGACTTCTAATGGTCATCCTATAGAAGTTCATTCTGGTTTTTGTTGTAAAGTTTTCCTAATAGAGAAAATCCAGATTCCTTGATAAACCCAAGGGATTTGATATTTAGTCAGAACCTATGATTGCTGTGACTTAGCAAAATTGGGGTTTTTTCCCTGCTTGAAACTTCCTTTTTCAGTTGGGTGGAACTTGCCATTCAGTCATTCGTTTAGAGGAGAGGTAGCACTTGGAAAATGGCTTTTATGAAATAGTTCTATTCCAAAAATCTAGTGTGTGCACCGAAGCTTATACTTCTGATACATCCTTGTTGTTGATTGTTGGTATGTTGTAGATGCAAAAACGTGCGTGTTGCTGTTTTACAGGGTTCTGTTCCAAACAAGTTCTATGTCCATAACGACATCTTCAGATACGAAGATGAAGTATTTGGGGATTCGGAAGGAGAACTTGATGAAGGTGAAAACTGTACTTGTAGAGTTTGTCTTGTTCTTGTTCCTCTAGCATGTATGCAGAGCTTCTGGAAGTGTGTAGAGTAGGTTGAAGAACGCAAACTGCTGCATTCCCATGAAGATGAGTCGTTTGGGAGGGGGCTGAGGCAGGGGGACGGGCAGTGTTGCTGAAACTGCCTGCTGGTCCAAAACATTCTGTAGAATGAAGGTCGTATTGTAGATTCTTATTACTTGAAGGGCTGAGGGTGGGTGAGACTCAGCAGAGAGTGGAAATACTGAGCAATAGTACTGTGCCTGCTTCTAGTTTTATCAGGTAGACATGGTTTCTCTGATCAGTCGAATTTTTAGGTATAGTGATTTGAAGAGAAAAAACTAACTGGGTTTTCAAATATGACATGTGATTTGCTTTCATGTCATCACCACATTCAGTAATTCCTTTCTGGTCAGGGCTGACCTTGACCGGGGAGTGTTTTCCTCACTGTTTGCTGAGGCAAAGCAGTTCAGAGTACAGCCAGGATATGCATGTGTTCACAGGTGATATCTGGAGTTTTTCATCCCAGCTCTGTGGATCAAAGCACCTTAGGCCATCATTTAGTTTAGTTTAGATTTAAATTAGACATTAGGAAGAAATTCTTCACAATGAGGGTGGGGTGGTCACACAGTATCACATAATATCACAGTATCATAAGGTTGGAAAGGACCTCTGAGATCAAGTCCAACCTATATCCCAACACTAACACCAACCCATCATCTAAACCATGGCACTCAGTGCCTCATCCAGTCTCCCCTTAAACACCTCCAGGGTCGGCGACTCCACCACCTCCCTGGGCAGCGCATTCCAATGGCCAATCACCCTTTCAGTGAAGAACTTTTTCCTAACATCAAGCCTAAACTTTCCCTGACAAAGCTTGAGTCCATGCCCTCTAGTTCTGTCGCTGGTCACCCGAGAGAAGAGACCAACTCCTGCCTGACTACAACCTCCTTTTTAGGTAGTTGTAGAGAGCAATGAGGTCTCCCCTGAGCCTCCTCTTCTTTAGACTAAACAGCCCCAACTCCCTCAGTCGCTCCTCATAGGGCTTGTGCTCCAGCCCCTTCACAGGTCCTGGCACAGGTTGCCCAGGGAGGCTGTGGATGCCCACTCCCTGGAGGTGTTCGAGGCCAGGTTGGATGGAGTCCTGAGCAGCCTGGTCTGGTGGTAGGTGTTTCTGTCTATGGCACAGGGGCTGGATGAGCTTTGAGGTCCCTTCCAACCCAAACCATTCCATTGTTCAATGATCATCCTTGGATTTGAGGTTAATCATCTTAAGCTTCTGGTGCTTTAAAAGACCCTTGAACCCTCCTCCCAGAGCTCCTAGCTGCAATATTTCTCCTTTTTGTGAAAATAGTAGAAAAAAAGGGTGCTTGAACAAGTGGAAGGGTCTTTTCTGTCTTTTCTTGCAGCTACTTTTGCCTTGTTTTGTTGATGAATCCATATTCTAGTAGTTTAATTTATTTTAAATGTGGCTTGTGTATGATTGCAGAGATGTTTAAGGAAGTTTTTCTTTTTGTGTCAGAGTCTGAGGAAGAGGTGGAAGAGGAGCAGGAGGAAAGACAACCCTCACCTGAACCTGTGCAAGAGAATGCGAGCAATACTTACTATGAGAACCATCCTGTAACGTAAGAAGTCCCTTTTATCATATGAAGTTGCCTTTTAATAAGAACAACAGCATTGCTTTGTCTTTGGATTCTGAATGAGATTGAACAGTAGTTTAGGAAGCTGCATCTGACTTGATTGGGACTGTGTTACGTTAACATGGTGTTATTCTCAAACATTGCTTGTCGAACGAAGAGGAAGTGGAGGATATTCTTACACTCATTTGTTATTTTTGCTTTTGGTTTCAAATGTGAGGTGCAAAGGTAGCAGCCGTGGTTCTGCACACACTTAATGGAGGCCTGTGTTATCGAAACTTATAACAGTGACCTGATAGGATGTAATTCATGTGAGTAGGTGGGTTCACAAAGTTAATGTTAGGGTACTGCTTAAATCTGGGTAGCACTTGGAATTGAGAGGGAGGTTGACTGTTTGAGGTTTCTGTATGTTTTTATAAGAAAAATACATTTTATTAAAAAGAAAAAACCAACAAAAATCCACAAAAAAAAACCCCAAACAGCACCAAAACTGTGGGTTTTTTTGAAACAGGAATGCCTTTGAAAGGGCCAGAACAGGATTCCCGGTTTACTTGTTAAAAAACTTAACATTTACAACATCACTTGATGATGTTTGTTAAGTGTCTCAGTAATAATGCTAAATGTTGGTCACGTAATGCTTATCATGAGAAATCTTGTGGGAAAGGGCAGTCTGCTGGAATTCTGGCAGTGACTTGCTCAAGATAACACTTCTAGACATCAAACACTTCCCATATTAAGTCCGATCCTGGTTTTGGGTTACCGTGCTGACTGGAAAGAATCGGCAAAGGCACCGTTGATCAGATACTCACTTCGGTGTACACTGATGTGGGGCAGAGTGTTTGGGATGTGGTAGATGTTTAGGGTGGCTGGAGAGAGAGGTGAAGTACCTCAGACCCCTTACATTTCAAACTCACACAGTGGAGAAGAAGTTGCACATGGTTTTCAGTAAACACGACTTGCAGCTCCTTTGGGAAGGAACTTAGATGGCATTCTTGTAAATGGGCTGCAGGGTTTTTTCCAGACTGACCACCTTTTATGTGTGTAGCATAATTTTCCACTGGTTTCTCCCTGTGCTTCTGTTCTTTTAGTAGCAGCAGCCCTTGAGTTTAGTACCTATTCCTTAATGGATTTATATGTCTGTGTGATTTTTGGATTCTCTGCCGAGAATTGCAAAACATCTGCCCCAGCAGGAGTGAAATCTGGTTTTGTGTGCAACTACAGGGGTACAGCATAGCTCCTCGCAGAATTTTATATGTGGGTGTACCATGTGGTGGCAAACGGAAACCGGATGATCATTCTAATACCGACAGTTACCACAGCATAGCTTATAAAAAGTCATAAAACGCAAAGCAATTGATAAACTGCATAAAATGTTTATTTTAGCAATGGGATAGAGGAAGCGTTAGAAGAATCATCTCATGAACCTGAGCCTGAACTGGAGTCTGAAACAAAAACCGAGGAGCTGAAGGCTGAAGTAGAAGAGAAGACCCTTGAGGAGCTAGAAGAGAAGTCTCCATCTCCACCTCCTGTAGAACCTGTTTCACTACCACAGGAACCACCAAAGGTTAGTCGAAAGTCCTGTCTGTGCTCATGGGTGCAGGTGGAAAACCAGAAGATGTGAGTTTGAGCTTAGCATTTTTGAGTGTCAGGCTGGAACCTCTTTGCAGTGCCACACTGTGTGAGCAGCTAGAGTGGAACCTTTAGCTTGTAAAAACATTGAGTTTCACTAGAAAGGAAAGAATGTTATGTTTAAGTGCTGCTCAAGTCACCCATCGTAAATTTAATGCTCTACTTGTAAAATACGTGTGTATGGTTTTATGTGTGTGTCAACCTTTTTAAATGAGGGGTTAACATATGTTAAACACCTCAAGCTGCCACCAACAGAAATCTCACACAATGGGAACCACTGCTCTTCCTTTGAAAAAAACCGTAATGCACTGACACATGCAAAACTGCTGGCAGTAGAGGGTCAGCACCAGCACGGAGTGTGGACTGTCTCCCCGAGAGGCAGGAGACCTGAACAGAAAACCATTGTACGCACCGCATCATCTGGTGTGGTGACACCTGGGGAGTTCTGAATAGATGGGAGGAACCACTCAGAGCTGGCGAGAGGCCATTTCCCCACTCCAGCCTGTCTCCTGTATTTTTTTTTTCAATCCTTTTTCTCTTTTTCATTTTTCTTCTAAGTACTGGAATCTGCTTTCTTTCTTGGTGCAGAGGACACTTAACACTGCAGGGTTTTCATTCCTTGGTTTGGTTCCATCATGGAAAGCAGTGATGTGAGGATGTGGAGGGGACTGGGCACACTCCCAGCAGCAGTAGTGGGCACAGTACAAGCTTGCTCCACACCGCTGGAGTCCACGGACAGCTAGAGCTGCAAATCCTTCTGTGTCTGCGTTGTAATGCTGGCACGACAGTTCTTTAACAGTCAGATATGAACCAAAAGTGTATTGTCAGCAGACAAGTTTCCCTGTAGGACTGTCAGTGCTTTGCAATGATTAGTAGCCTAGGTTTGTTGCATTTCCTGCAGGCTTTCTCTTGGGCTTCAGTGACCAGTAAAAACCTGCCTCCTAGTGGTACTGTTTCTTCCTCTGGAATTCCGCCCCATGTTAAAGCACCCGTCTCACAGGTAACCCATCTGTGAACACCTCGGATTGTCTCATTGCTTCTGCAGACTGCTTCAGTTCTTTAAATTAACAGATCAATTTGTTTGACTTAAACTGGACAAAGTAATTGTGTTTAAAATGTTACTGCACTCACCTCGTTCTCGAAAGCAAAGGCACGTACAGGTGTAATTTTGGGTGATGGCGACGTGAAAAACTGTTCTTGTGGAAACAGGAAATGGCTACTGACATTTTTTTGACCTGTTATGGTTTGTTTTACAAGGGAAAAAAATTCAAAAACTGACTCTCCACAAAATAGTGGCTTTCTAAAGGGTATTTTTAAGGCGTATTTCATTGGTGAAAGTGCCTCGGCAGTAAAAATAGACAGCACCGCTTCTAAGGGGGTGTCCGACTGCCTTATGAGGCCAACATCTACAGAGGTACACTGGATTTCATTGTTCATTTGTGGTTAACTTGTCACAGAACCCTGTACCAACTTATGACTGTGTGGGGAATGGAAGGATAGCATATTTCCGTGTCAGGACAGTGCTGTCTGGCATTGGGTGAGGAGGGGAAAGAGGAAAGGAAATTTGACCGGGTGATGGCTCAGGTTATGCTCATGCCAAGCTGGTGTGACACAGTCTGAGACTCAATTCAGCTGCCTCCTTCTATATAAAAATCTTCAAAACACAAAATGTGCTCATTAAGCTCCCCTACTGATGCTGTGTACTGAAGCCCTGTGTGTTGTAGTAGATCCTGTCCCACCTTTTCCAGTAGAGCAGCTGGGTTGTTGTAACTGTTTGTTTTGTACTGCTTTCTTCTTTGTTTTTCACTGACAAGAGAGGAACCTGTCTGGGAATGCCCTTCAGCCAAATATGTGTTAAAAAAGGAAAGAGGAAAAACCCCAACAAACCCCCAGCATCTCGTGTGGTGTTGGTTCGGGCCTGACAGGACTGTTCTGAAGGTCAGATAATGGCTGTGCAGCGAGCTGGAAAGTCTGTCTGTCTTAATCAGCTTCAGCAGGGCCTTGAGCATTTCGGGGATGTTTGAGCTGTAAAAACTGAGGTTTTCCTAGTGCAGAATAGATTTCCCTTACGCAAAACCAAAGTGGATTTTGACTTATTTGCAGCAGTAGAGAGGCTGGATTTTTGTAACATGACTGCAAAAATCCTTTAACATTATCTGTTCAGGAAAGCAGCATCTAGCTTATAGAGGTCCCCTTAAGCTCTGGTGTGGCGTCTGCAGCTTGTCATGCTTCCTGCCCTTGAGCCTACTCTTGCTGTGACTTCAAGTAATTCTTTGGGGAAGCTTCTGAATTTTAGTGAAGGGGCAAGGATTTCAACTGTCAGCTCTTCTGGAGACAAGATTAGTCAGTTCTTGGCTCCTTTTCTTGCACACTTTGCAGACATGGGATAGGGAAAGCTGCTAGGAGAGGCACCTGAATGATTTTTGCAATGGGTTGTGAATCAATAGTAGCTTTTTCCTGTTCTCTTGGATCCACTAATGCCAGGTACTGTGCTCATGAACAAGGGCGGTGGAGTGCACTGGTGGACGCGTGGTTGTGTTGGGAGGTCATTCCAGGCAGCAGCAGTTATGCTACAAAGCAGCTGTTAGCTGTCCCCCTCATTCCTTTCTCTGCATCACTCCAGTTTTCCCCCATCTTTTATCCAGTTAAAAATAAAGCCTGTAGTGTTAACTCAGAACCCCTCAAAGATCTGTATACATATTGTTTGGGATATAAACCAGTTCAGTTCCTGGTTATTTACAGCTGTGAAGTTGAACAGGTCAGCATTTCTTGCACTTTCTCTTCTCGTGGGCCATTAGAAATCAGCCTGCCTACATGGATAAGTCAGGCCTTCTCTGTGCAGCATTTCCTGATATGCTGACCTCCCTTTCGCAGTAACACATCAAGCTGCCAGAGGGGTTTCAGAGGGGAGGAGGCAGGCAGGGTGCTCCCTCACTTGGGTCTCCTGGTTTGGAAGGGGTGAGAGTTCATGTTAATTCTTTCACTGCCTTAAATCTGTTCAGACTCTGGAGAGACTGTTTGGTGGAAGTGATGAGTGCCTTCAGTAAGTTGTGTGGTCCCTGTTTGCCTCGGAGGCAGTGTGGTAGCTATCTGAGGTCTGCATTTAAGGTAGCTGCTGGAATTCTGGAGAGAGGTGGTGGGGGTTTTCTGTTTCATGTGAAGTGTGGTTTCTGGTTTGCCTGCTTAGCTTGTTGGTTCTTTACATGCATGCATTTTGGCTCTGGAGAAACTCTTAAGCCCTGTAAGATGTCAACAATAGAGCTGTACCAACCTTTGGAGCCAGCCCTTCTGTTGCTCTTTCCATGTTCCGTTCCAGAGATGGTGAGTGAAGGCTGACTTGTGACTGTTTTTGCTGTCCTTGCCAGTAGCATTGCTGTGGCGGAAGGAGGTCCCTTTCCCTCCTCCTGTGAGCTCCTGAAGAGAAGAGACAATGTCACTTTCTCCTGAATGGTTCTGAGCGCTCCATTAGGCTAGGGCTTGTGGCATACTTGGCTCCTGGGCCGAGTGCTCCGTTGGTTGTTGTCTGGTGAAGTCCTTGTTCCATGCCTTTCCGTCTGCTCGCTGTGCTCTCTGTGGAAGGAGAGTCACAGTGAGCTGCTGCCTGGACTGTACTCGGCGGCCCTGAACGGGCACCTCGGGATGCTGCGGTGTTTTGGGGGAACACAGTTCTGCACAAGGACTTTCCTCTTCCAGCAGCACCAGGGAGCACCGAGGCCGCCTGCCGCCGTGGAAAGGGATCAGCAGTTTGCTGTGTGGGTAAATGGAGAGTTTGTGTGATAGAGGCTCAGTGAAACGCAAAGTAAGGGAGTGAGAACTAACAGGTGTTTGGGATTTAACAGGAGGGCATCACTGACTGAGCAGGTTTTTGCTGTGGTGGATGGAAGGACTGAGTGCTTAAGCTTGATAGCTCCAAGTTTGTAAAAAATGGGGGTCAGGATGTGTTGAATTTCGCTTTTGGGGTGTCATTTATAGTGCAGTGAGGATGTGTGAGTCAGACGTGGCAGGGAGAGCTCCAGGGGCCTGTGGGGAGGTATAAAGAAAAGGAATTTTAGCAGGAAGGCTGATTTTTCTAGCTTAGTCTTGGAATTGGAAAAATGGGCCTAGAAATGTTTGGAAGGACAGCAGATACTTGGCTGGGTAGAGGATGGGTGGTGGGAGGACCAAAACATTTGTCTTGTGTGCAGTACCTGTCTGTTTCATGTAAAATACAATCATCTTACCCCCATGAGGCACTTTCTGGCTAGAACCATCGGTTGCCTTAAAAGAAAATAAGTGAGATGTTTAACATAAATCACTTCTCCCCAGCAAACTGGGCCCATAGCCATTGTCTTTGTGTTTGATCTTCCTCAGAGGCTCATGTTCTTCCTTACGCTCCTAGGGATAATACTGCTTTTCTAAGATAAGAACACAGCACCGCAGCAGCTCTGGGACCAATGTGCAGAATATGGAATTTAAAAACTGTTGGAATTCACTTCAGTGACCAACAGGCTGCATAGAAATATTTTTTATTGTTCTTTTTTTTCTGAAGTTCTCTTTAAAAGCATTTTTTGCTTGCAAAAAATGGAATAGGTATTCTAGTTGCTGCGAATATGGTGTGCTTTGAGCATTGTGCTCTTGACATCAGGAAAGAATATCCTGAGCAGGTAGTCTGTAGAAATAGTAGAAATTGTCATTTTGGGTGGCTTTGTTGTGTCAGGAATACTTATTACACTTCGAGGGCTTTTGTTTTGTTGTCCTCTTTCTATTTGGTAGTTCCCGTATAGTTGTTCTGCACTTGAGGAAAAGAATCTCTCAGAGACGGAGACAGAAAATGTGATTTCCCATCTCCTCATATTCATCTCAGACTGCCTTCTCATCCGGGAAGTTTGAGCTTGGCATGAGGAAGCTTTATTTCACTCATGGGGTTTTAGTCAGGTTGAGGGGTTCTTGAATAATGGAGCTGTCGGTTTCAATGCCTGGTCAAACATGGAAAATTCACCTTAAATGCTCCAATCAAGAGAGGTTTGTTTTACACCTTTTAGCAGAGATAACTGAACACTGCAGTCCTGGATTGGTACAGAGGAATTTATAGAGGTGAAACAATGTATTTCCAAACACATTGACATGGACGATCATCTTCTGGAGTTATTTTGTGCATGCCACTTACTTATGGCTTGGGGGTGGGTATTTTGTTTTGGAGAGTTCTGGGGTTAGGGATTTTTTTCTGGGCTGATGTTTAATAATGGTGTATGTTCCTCCTGTTCTAGCCAAGAGTTGAAACTAAACCTGAAGCGCAGTCTCAGCCTCCTCGTGTGCGTGAACAGCGTCCCAGGGAAAGACCAGGTTTTCCTCCCCGAGGACCTCGACCAGGTAACACGGATCAGCCTGCATGTGTCTGCTTGGGACTGGTTAATGAGAGGTGTCTCCCTGACAGGTCTTGTCTGTGCCTGTAGTGTGGTTGGCTGATGGTTAACTGGTTCTTCCTGCTGCCTTGAACAACAAATGAGGGAATGTGACTTGAAGTCTGATCTGGTGATGAGTTGTTGCAAAGATCAGGCACTGTTTCAACCTTCTGTTTTGTTGAAATGCTTTTTAATGTTCAGGCCATTTGCTTGTATCATTGAGTACTTTTCCTGTGCCTTGATGCAGTTCTGAAAAGCTAGTATGGGAATCTCAATTTTTTTTCCATGTCCTCTAATTTTGCTGAACTTTGACAGTGAAAGCTCTTAAATACCTGTTGTGGCTCTTTGTTTTGGAAGAAAACCAGGCATCTCCACCAGCTCTTCCTAAAATTGGTTCTGATGTAGGTTCTCAGTAAGTACCAAACTGTGGCACGATGGGGCTTAAAGTGCTTGGCTTTGATCAGTGCAAGTATCTCCTCATTTGGGGACAACACTGAGTTTGAAAGGATTTAAGGCACTGAGAAAGAAACATGGTATCTGTTGCAGGTTACATGTCTTGGGTTTTTGAACATGTCTGCAGCAGGCAGGAAAAGCTGCGTATTGTGGCTAAATCAAGCAGATCTGCATTTCTACTACTCTTGAATGTAATAGAGGTCCTGCAGCAAACGCATAAGACAGCCTGAGTCTTTTGATTGTGGTTGTACACTGGGGGAGGAGGCAGGGGAGAAAAAGCTGAAATTTCAGCTGACCAAATGGTAGAGCCTCAGCCCTGCAGTCTTACTTTGAAAGGAAGCTGGTGAGCTGTTACAAGCACCACCCACACTGTAACTGGGCTGCTATGGGAAGCTGAGGAGAGGAGGGGTGCATCCCTACGTTGTAATACTACAGGTACGAAAGGGAACAGTGTGTGCTGCCACGCTGCGAGGTGGGCAGGGATTCAGTAGAGAGGTACCAGGAAAGCCTTTCTTCTGCACGCTGCTGAGGGTACTGGTACTTCAGCTGAGCTGGAGAGAACATGAAGAACTGTCACTTGTGATTGGGACACTGTGGTGGAAGATGAAAGCCAGAAGAGGTGACTGGCACACACTTTTCAATATGAGTATCCAGCAAGCACACTGATGTTGTGCTGAGGGATTGATAAGGAGGTGACTTAAATCCAAATCTTTTTAAAAGTGTGTTTAAATAGTTATTGAGCTTCTCTTCAGTGCAGCAATTTAAGATACAACAGCAACCTCTTAAACAGTCGTGCCCAGTATGCCAGATGCTTTACTTAACATGGATTTATTTAACGTAACCAGAGAAACCAGACAAAAAGGAAACAAATGCTTTGTGCTGTTATCACAAAACTGTCAGGACTGTGAAGAGGAGGACAGTGCCTCCCGCTGCGTCACCCGCTCTGGAGCTGGAGGGGCAGAACCGTTCGGGTGAATATGTGTGGTGCCATTCGCTGGTGTGTTTACACATCTCCTAACCTCTGCCTTCTTCTTCCTGTTGGCGACAGGGAGAGGAGACTTGGAACAAAATGAGTCAGAGAATCGTCGAATAATCCGCTATCCTGACAGTCACCAGCTCTTTGTTGGGAACTTGCCACACGATATCGATGAGAGCGAACTGAAGGAGTTCTTCATGAGTAAGTAGTAGTCTCGGCTGCAGAGACTAGGAGGGAACACTGTGGGGAAAATCACATCATATTCACTTAGAGCCACATAGGGGAACTTTTACACCATGTAGCTCCAGGTGTTGTCTGGAACAAGTGGAGAGGTTCTGGAGCTGGCACCGTGGCTTTTCATAATGTGGCTTTTCCCTTGGATTTTCCCAGGCTTCGGAAACGTGGTAGAACTTCGCATAAACACTAAAGGAGTGGGAGGAAAGCTGCCTAATTTTGGCTTCGTGGTATTTGATGATTCTGAGCCAGTCCAGCGAATTTTAGTTGCAAAAGTAAGTACTGGCATTGAACAGCCTTCAGAGGATGGGCTGAGTGCCTGAGTCCCCGAGTGGTGCGGGCCATTCCAGCTTGCATTGCTGTTGGTTTTAGCATTCATTCCTAAACAACGGTGGTAAGAAAAGCATCATTTTGGCACACTTGTTTATGTCAGGAGTGTTTGGTAGCTTAGGAAAGCTGTGTCGGCGCTCCTCACGCCGCATCATGCCACATTCAGGCGTACAGACACCACACAGAGCTCAGTGTACACTTTGAGAGATCTTGTCTGCTGAAAGTTGAGTACGTAACCTTTTGAAGGGCATTGCATGCATCTCTGAATTCTGCCTCCTGGGGCTGAGAAAAAGGAGCAAGTTTATTTGCGGTGATAACTTGGGGAATCTTGAGAGGAGAAAGCAGCAATTTTCATGGCTAGTACGTGGGAGTGAACTCTGGCAGAGCAATTTAGCCCTGAAGGGACAAGGCAAAAGCCAACAGTGAAGAGGCTAAAGACAGCCCTGCCCGTACCCGAGAAAGACTTTTTAATTCATTGCATGCCAAATGAATTTAACAGTGCTGTTCCATTTACTGTAGACCCCTAGGGCTGAGGTTATGTGTGCAGGGAACCGTTAATTTTTGTGTTTCACGCACAAGTGGAGGTAGGCTGAGGCGTGCAGCCAACGCAGTGTTTTCATGTGCCTTGTGTGAGTGGCCTTTGTGAAATGGTGACTAACGTGTGCCTTGAAAACTTTTCCCTATAAGCCCATTATGTTCCGGGGCGAGGTGCGCTTGAACGTGGAAGAGAAAAAAACAAGAGCTGCTCGTGAGAGAGAGACCCGAGGTGGAGGCGATGACCGTAGGGATATTCGTCGCAATGATAGAGGCCCCGGGGGTCCCCGTGGAATAGTGGGTGGTGGCATGATGCGGGACCGTGACGGAAGAGGACCCCCTCCGAGAGGTGGCATGGCACAGAAACTTGGCTCCGGACGAGGAAGCGGGCAGATGGAAGGCCGTTTCACTGGACAGCGCCGCTGACGCCTCCGCTGGGGGCAGACGATCTTGGCAGTGGTACATTATCCATCGTGTTTGCATTCTTGTTAATTTTTTTTGGCTTTGGAATGTGACACAGCCCTTCTGATCATTTCTTTGATGTGAAAGCATCCTTTGGTTTCCAGTTTAAATTGAGGTGAACGTTCTTTCCCAGTTTCACAACAGGAGTCACACTGTTAATTTATCAACGTAGACTTGGAGAATGAGGACTGAAAAAAAAAAAACAAAGACCAGTTAACTCTCTGCAACAAAAGTGGACTAAAGGACATGCCCAGTAGAATTCAGGTCCTTTCAGTCAAAACCCTCTGCTGCACATTTTGTGTACATGTTACTGTTTCTGCCTCTTACTGTTGGGAACACAAATAGTGCAATTTGTGCAATTGCAGAAGCTTGCCTTTTTTTTCCTTCTTAGAACACTCAGCTCCAAACAAACTCGTGTTTACGCACTCATCAGAATGCACTAATGGGTACTCTGAACTCATTTGTATCGACATCTGCAGGAGGCATCGGAGGGAAAACCTTCATCCTCTTACTCAGACAGAATAGCTTGTGAAACAATGCGGGCATCTGGTCTGCTTGCTGTGACCAACACATGTACACACACAAACCTTAATAAGACTACCAGTTTATTCCAGAAGGAATCCATTTAGCTGTAAGCTAGGCAGAAGCCAGAGTTTCAAAGCCGTAGCCCTGAGTAGGCTACAAGTTTGGTAGCTCACGTCAGATTTTTCTACCTGCCCTTCTTCAGTACAGGGATGGCTGCTCAACACACTCCTCCTTCCCCGCTCCCCTTCGATACGCATTGTACAGTGAAACTTGTCTTGACTGTATTTGAGTTCTCTGGTAATGTAATAAGCATGATGGTGCCTTCTATGAATACATCATTCCAGTCTTGCTGGTGATTTTGTACAGTATCGTGTATGATTTACTGTGCTGCAAAGCCGATCGGCTGCAAAGCATTTAAAGGAAATCGTTGAAAAATTGTATTAAAAAAACCTTGCAGTATCTTTCAATCAGTAAACATTGCTAAAATGATCATCCACCTCGCTCTTGGATTAACAAGTATGCCTGGTTCTTTGCAGAGGGGGGAAGGGAGGAAAAAGGCATCCAGGTAGTCTCCAGGTTGTCTCTTCTTTTTGATCGGTCTCAAAGGAAGTGGAGTTGAAGTTGCTCTTGGGCATGAATTTCAGAAGTCAGACAAGAACAGTGAACACTTCTGGCCAGCTCATAACCGGTGGAAGTGAGCATCCTCTGTGGGGGTGAGCTTATCAAATGAGGATGCTGCAATTTTCAGAGAACAAAACAGCTCAGTATTTTGTATTTTCCGGTTGCGCTTTTTAAAAAACTCTTACTTGTTTTGCACATAACTCGGCTGAAGCTGATGCTTCCGTGGCTCCGGACTGAAGGATAGAAAGGAGACCTCCTCTTCCATCTGCCTGGTGGATTGTTCCAGCAGAGAGGCCTGTTTCTGGATCACGTTCTGGAGCTGCAGCAGACAGTACAGGCCACTGGACACTCGGCTTGGAGGCTTCAGGAGGAAAAGAGGGGGGTGTTTGTGCATGTGTCTGTGTGAAAGTGACCACATAAAGCTGCTTCTAAGCATGGAAGACCTCGGATACAGTAATGGAGGTTTGAAGCAAAAGCAGACGGGGCATTGGAGCAGTCTGGTTCTGGATTATGGAATCACTGCCTGGTTTTGAGTAAGTTGGAAGATTTTGCACACATCTTTCTGGTACATTGGGCCGAGTGGAGTGGCATCTGTCTGTTTTCTCCCATACTCGGGAGTCTTCTGTGTTCGATGGTAAGTCTTGCACTATTTTCATATCCTTTTTTTTCTGGAGCACATTTCTTAGAGCTCCATTTCCATGCTTCAGTTTTCCATTGAAGGTCTTGCCTTTTCAGCCGTTACCTGGGAATCTGTAGTCCTTGACTGCTCGCCACACGCCACCACTGCTTGGCTTTGAAGTCTTGGGACAAATTGCTGCCATCAGTGAGCAGTTTGCCACCAGTGCGTTTTGTGTAGCCTCTTCCTTGTGTTTTCTTTCTGTAGTGCTGTGGTGGTTTGTGGCCACCCAGGTCAGGTGTGTGGCAAACAGCACTGGGAACGAGCTCAACAACAAAACCCGGAGTATTGAAAAGAGCTACTGAGCCCTTTTGCTTTCTGGCTTGCTTCTTGTTAAAGTGACATGACTGACCATTGAACGCCGTCCAGAGACGTTTACAAGGTGATGGCTCGCCTGCTGCACTGTGGACTCTACGTGTTCTCGGCCCTCTCAGTAGTTGTACCTCAGAGCGAAGGAGGGGATTCACTGGCCATTCCGTTAGTCACTGATTTGTGAATGGTGGGAGTTGTTTGTCATTGCAGGTCTATTTCAACAAACTTGACTGACCATCTTGGCTTTAGCAGGTATCCAAGACAGTGGATTACCACTCTTATTGCTGTACCATGTCAAGCATTATCTGCTAGTAGATTCTAGTTTAATTGTTGCAGGTAGAAAGAATTTTTACTTTTACGTTTCCATTCTGAATGTGTTTTGCTTAAACATACCAATAAACTACTGATGTCTGCAGCATCTATCCCTGTCCCTAATTCTCTTGAACACAGGCTGCTGTAGAGCACGGTTTCTTCCCTTGCCATACAGAAAAGACTTTTTTAAGGAAATTGTTGCTGGCTTGTTGGGTAGCGGCAGGCAGCCGCAGTACCACAAGTGTTTTACTTGAGTAGAGTCGATGAGCTCTGGTTTGCCCTGGCAGCATAAACTCCTTTTTTAGGACATTGACTTATGAAGGCACCCACATCAGAAACTGAGGAACTCTGCCCACTCGCCTTGTGGTCGCTGGGGCTCAAAGGCAGAAAACCACGGAGAATGGACATGGCATGTGCAAGTCACAGGTGTACATGGTCCAAGGAGGACAGGAGCTCGTCTCCAATGTGTCCCAGGCAGAATTCCTCCACACCCTGGCGGGCTATGGGGGCTGCAGCATCCAGCGTCAAGGATACAACTTGAACAGGCACTGCAATGGAGCTGAGTTGCCTTAAAAAAACCAAATCTGGAGCTGTTTTCTCTCAGCCTTGGTGTTGTGTACACTCCATACTGTGGAACTAATGGCCGTACTCCAAGATGATCCCTTTTTTTTTCCCTTCTTGTGTTTGGTGGCATTGCCAGTACCACCATTTGCCTCAAAGGTTTATAAAAGGGTTGTTCTTATCCTGCTGGTAGATAAATCACGTCTGAGTCATGGAGTACACGCAGAGCTGCTCTGCTCTAGCACAGTTCCTGGTGGCTGCTGTCTGCTGTGTCCTGAAGACCTCTGCCAAGTGCGTGTCTTGAGAAGTGCCTGGAAAGTTGCTCAGTTGAAATACTGGAATGAAGAAAGGTCTTGTGGAAGATGCCAAAGCCCAAGTCACCAAAACCTCAGAGGAGCAGCCTCAGCAGCAACAGATCTGCTGGCACCAAGGATCCCTGCAGAAACGCAATCCCCTCGATGCCATCTCCAGAGGGCCTGGAGCTTTCAGACTGCTTATCATTTTGTGAGGTAAATTGTAGAGCCCTCTGAGCTTGTTTTTATCTGGGGCTGGGGAGGAGGGGAGGGGATGGCAGAAATAATGGTGTCTCACACCAAGCAAGGCGGACCAGGATCTGGTTTTATTTGTGTCGTGGTCTCACATACTTAAAATTGCTCAAGAGCACCTTTTATAAGCAGCTGAGCTGCTGTTCAGATTTAATGAACAACCACGGGATGAACAGCCTGTACGGTTTATTTTCTTTTTTGTGTGGTTGAAACAGAGCAAGGTAAAAGTTGATTTGTGTGCACCCCCAAGCAGTAGCGGTGACAGCTGGAGGTGGCAGGGCACCAAGAGGCACCGAGGTGCTCAGTGCTCCAACAGCCTCGGCCGGACAACGTCTGAGCACAGCCCACACTGAGGTACCATCACAAGTTTTTTGTGGAGGTGCTTTTAGAAGGGCCTTTGTGGTCACAGCGGTGGCGGGAGAGGTGCATTTCATAGGGGAAAACAGCCTGAAAAAGTGAGTGTATTGGACATGATGGAAGAAGAGCCAAGCTGCCTGATAAACCGGGAAGCTTGGCCTCCTGCAAGGGGAATAAATCCAGCCTGGGACATTGGTGTGCCCTCCGCTGGTGTTCTGGCTGCGTCTCTGGGTCTGGAATGAGACCTCTCCATAACGGAGCTCCTGATACTGTTTTGGTTTTGCAGATGCTGACACAGTGCTCTTCTAGGGTGCCTCATTGCAGAGCAGTTTTCATTGCTGACCCTTCCATAACCTTGAAAACCTTGAGTCCCCGGAGAGGTGTGGTACAGGAGTTAAACCTCGAGTGGGAAGAACAAGGCATCAGGTGCTGGTGGGTTCCTGCCCCTGCTTAGACCTTGAAAGCCCTGCAGCACTCACGGCGAGCGAGGCCCGAGGTGCCGCCCGGGCAGCGCTGACTGTGAGGGCCTACACCCCCGGCCCTAGCGGAGGCTCCGTGCTCCGCAGCAGGAAGGGAGGCGAGAGATGCTTGGGGCGGTGATGGGGGTGGGCAGACCAGGCCCCTTCCCCGGGGAGGAAGATGGAACGAGGCACTGGTTGGAAGCCTGTGCAGCATCGTAGGGGCGGGAGCCGCGCCCCACACCGGGCTAAAGCTGCGGCTTTCCGCTCCCCGCGTGCGAGTGTTCCAGGAAACGAGTGGTTTCTTCCTGCCATGTGGGAGGGGAGGGAACCATGGGATCCCCGCCTGATGTGAAGATTCCCGGTCACTGGAGCGCGGCCCAAGAGATGGGCTGAAAACCAGAGTGTTCGGTGTTGTGGGAACACGAACAACCGAGGGAGAGGAGGGTGGGAGCAGCGTACGCTGCGGCAGCCGCGCTGCGATCCGGCGGGGCGAGGGGGCACGGAAGGAATTAAATCCGCAGGATTCGGGGAGTCTCTGGGCCCGGGGGAAGGCTGCGCTGTAAGGAAACGGGGGACAAGGACTGCACCTTACAGCGGGGCGGCTGCAGGGCCGCAGGCGGGCGGAGGGGGGGCCGGGCAGCGCTGGGGGCCCCGCTCGCACCCCTGGGCGCTCTGGGGCGGGGAGGGGGGCGGGACACTGGCGACCGTTACGGCGGGATTTGGGCCGGCACCCCCGTCGCTGCAGGGCCTCCCTGACACCGCCAGGGGGCGAGAGGCGGGGGCTGGGTCTTAGTCGGGGGGCGGGGCTTGGAGCACGGCCCGAGTTGAAGGGGCAGGGCTGTGGGCGTGGCCTTGGTCGAACGGGGGGGGTTGTTCTTGGAAAGTTGTCTACGATTCTCAATTCAGGTCTGGAAGTCTTCTGTCCCTTCTGGGCACGTGTGTTTAGTGTCTGACTCTTCCAGTTCATAATCCTGTAGCTCGGGTCTCTGAGGTGGCAGGCAGGCAAGGTCAGGTGCTGCAGCTTTCAGCACTACAGCACTGAAGGTCTTGCCATGTAAGCACAAACTAATCACAGCAAAAGGTTCTTGAAGAAATCCTACTTCCCAGGCAAGCTGGGATAGATGAGGGCCGCCCTGCAGACAGGATGCAGCCAGCTTTCTGGATGTCAGGTACCTCAAACATCAGGGGACTTTTGGTCCTACATCCCAATAATGTAACAGATTCTGCATTTTTGCCCCTCGTAGTTCCTAGGCTTACTCAAAAATTCTCTGCAGACATTTTTACGTATATATATATGGGTCAAACGTATCAAGAAATAAAGAATAGGTATCGTATCAACCATTCACTGTTGCAGTACATTACACCTGTTAAAATTAGAAACTTGTTGAATTAGGCCTTCATAATAATTGCTGAAGTTGAGTATTCACGGCAAAGTGACACAGGTTTAGTAATTAGAAACCCAAAGTTCAGCATTTTCAAAGTGTTGGCTTTCACTGACTGTTAAAATTCAATATGCTATCACAGGAATTATTTATTGATCTATTTAACAGCTTTACAGTCCATTGTCATGTACTTGTTAACATTTGAAAAGCAAAACCAAAACCAGCTATCTTTTATGATAGCTCCATCTTGTACTATGACACATTTCCTGGATGATCTATAAGCAATAAATTCCACATTTGCTACGTGTTTTTGCAAAGCCATAAAATCTATGGAGG
>JAUMJL010002350.1:0-62798 GCA_033558185.1 Dromococcyx pavoninus | reverse complement strand
CTGAATGACGCTACACAGAGTAAAGGTATTGTGCTATATAATGAAACTACATCTATGCTTGAACAAACTCCAACTGCTGTTAATCAAACCAGCATGTTCCTGAATGATCTTTTGGACTCTCTGGGCTAATGGCAATAGATTATTTTAAATAGAAGTTCTATTCTAAAACATGTTTAGGTTGACAGGGGCTGACAAGGGCTGTGACAAATTTCCAGAGCTAAGCTGATCCGTTTGCAAGTAAAACACTGGGGCTTTTACTCATGGCCAGAAGTACAAAACCAGCGCATGAAACAAAGATCAAAATGTAGTTCTGAGTTTTGTTTCTGGTTTTCAGTAAAACCATGCAGCACCTGAAAATGTTCACGTTTTCCACTTATTCTCTACAGACAAACAGGTACATGGATCACAGCAACATATTCCAGTCGGTGACATGATGTTATTCCAAACGGACAGAGGGGACCAGGTATGAGCCAGACATTTCTAAGTGAGCATTTAGAAAGCACTTTGCATTCTTGGAGGTTCAGATGGTAAATCTTCCAGAGCTAAAAAAAATCTTTTAAAACATAAGTGATCATGCCTTGGGAATAATATTCTCAGGACCACGCCAAAGAGGATCCTCAGCTTCTAGCCTGGCAGCCTCTAGAAGAACCACCAAGGGAATAAACTCGAGGGTTTCACAATCCCGGTGGTTCCAGGAATTTTTAAGACTGCCTGTGCTACAAGAAACACTCCTGCTCTATTAAACCATCCGGTCTCTCAGAAGCCAAAGCAGCGGCTGCTTCCGCCGTGCATTTTGCAACATTATTTTTGGCACAAAAGGAGGGACTATTAAAAAAAAAACAAGCACAGCCAAAGCAGCTAAGCATTGTTTCTAGCTCAAGTACGCGGTGCCTCGCTCCTGTCTGTAGCTCTGATCAGCTCAAGCGCCGGGAGCAGCTGGAAAGGAGCGGAGCGCTCACAATGAACCTGGCTCTGGGGCTGCTCGGGAGACTCTGCCCAGCGCCGGGATCAGGCTGGCTTCCTCAGGGATCGCTCTGCCCCGGCGGGAGCTGCGGGATGACAGGCGGTGGATGGGATAAGGGGGGGGGCACGAACGCACTGGGGGTTCCCGGGGGCTCCGCGCGCGCCCCGGCGGGGAATGCGGCTCGGGCCCTGCCTGGCGCGTGGCGGGACGGGCTGAGGCAGCGCGGGGCCGCCCTCCCGGGACGCGACGGGACGGGGCCGACGGGACGGGGCCGGCGGAACGGGCGCTGCCCGCGAGGGGTTCCCGCGCCGGCAGGACGGGAAGCAGCACTGGGGCTCTGCTCCCTGCCCCTCCCTTCCCTCCTCATCCCCGGCGGCGGACAGACACCCCGCGCGCCCCATCCCACGTCTGAGGGGAGCGGGGAGGGGGCGCCTCCCATCCCGCCGCCGCGCGCACGCGCACTCGCACGCGAGCAGTGCCCCCCCCCCCCCCCCGCCCCCCGCTTCCCGCCCGCTCTCACCTCGCGCCGCGCCGCGAAAAGAAAACCTGCCCCGCACCAACTGCCGCAGCGCAGTGCCCGGGCGCCCGCACTGCGCACGCGCGGCCCCTGCCGAGCGATTGCCACGCCTCCTCGCCCCGCTCCTCCCCTCCCGCTCGCGCCGGCAGGGACCCGCGGGGGGTGTGGGGGCAGAGGGGGCGGAGCGTGAGCGCCGCGCGCGCGCTGAGGCGCACCACCGCCCCGCCCCGCGCCGCGTGCCCAGCCGCGCCCTCAGCCGCGCCCGGGAGCAGCGCCCTCAGTCGCAGGACGGCTCTGCCGAGGAGCGGCACCGTGTGCCCATCCGCGCCGCGCGCCAAGCCCCTGGCTGAATGCGGTAAGCGCCGGCGTTCAGTCAGCTGTAGCGCCTGCAAAGGCTGAGCACATACACTGCAAGCGAGCTGGCTGGGCACGTGTGTCTTGGTTCCCCCAGAGATCTGGGGAGGTGTTTGAGTTACTATTTGCAAGATTTCTCATCTGTTTCTGTTTTCTTTGGTATCCGAGGATGCGAATAACTGGAATAATCAGAATAAATCTTATTTCTGGTCAGAACCAAGTCACAAGGAGATCTTGCTCAACACGTTCCTTTTTGTAGAAGCTTGACTCCACTCCGTTATTTTGTCAGCCGCTATTTATGGTGTTCCAACCTTCTCCCTATGGCGGCTGGCTGAAGTTAGAAAGCAATTCCAAGTCTGAGCTGATGTTTGGCAGTTTGTAGGAGGGAGTAACTAAGTGAACATGAATTATTGCCTGTGGGAGGTGGTTGGTTGAGGGAGCAGGTCAGGGATGGAAGCATGCTGGAGGGGACTGAGGGGAGACCTCATCATGGTCTACAGCTTCCTCACAAGGGAAGGAGGAGCAGGCGCTGATCTCTTCTCTCTGGTGACCAATGATAGGACCCGAAGGATGGCAGGGGAGGGTTAGGTTGGACATTAGGATAAGGTTCTTCACCCAGAGGGTGGTGGAGCACTGGAACAGCTCTCCGGGGAAGCAGTCACAGCACTAAGCCTGACATTATTCCAGAAGCATTTGGACAATGCCCTCAGACACATGTGTGAATGTTGGGATTGTCCTATGCAGAAACAGGAGCTGAACTTGATGGTCCCTTCCAACTCAGGACATTCTATGACTCTAAGTGCTAACTTCAAAACCAATTCAGTTTCTCTGCCTGAAGGAGTCCTCTGGGAGAAAATTACTCTTTTCATACAGTGTAAGTGCCAGAACTAGCCTGGGTGCAGTTCTGAGATGGAAAGGTCCTATGTTGCCTACCTTCCTTCTCACGTTTTCTTCTTCTAGAGCCTTTCCCAGAGGATCCAGCTCTTCTCCGTAAATTTCTACCTAACCTTAGATATGCCCTTTTCTGAAACAGCAATTCATTGCATTCCATGATAAGTGTTGAAACAACATCTTTTCTCAAGATGTCCCACAAGTGACCTGCGTCCTCCACACCTGGCAGCCGCGTGCCGACCCACGCTCAGGTACATACACACAACCTGACAGCATCCTCAGTGCCCGGCACCACTGCCGCTGAGATCCCTGTGGGATGGCTGCGGGTTCGGAGGGCACTGGCCACAGCGGCAGGAGCAGGGGGTCCTGTCTGCCTGTCCTATGCAAGGTCTGTTGCCAGGAGTGAGCAAGGCCCATGGCACCTGCGGCCATTGCAGTCCAGGCTGGAAAAGCTCCAGAGATGGTTGTGCAGGGAAAAAAATATCCATTGGTGCTTTCCCAGTTGTGCCACATTGGGACAGCACTACCCCAAAAAGAACCAGGCAAAAAAAATTCCCTCTTATGCTTTGTTTAATCTTCCTTCATAGAAAGGCTGTTTCACAATTTTAGTCATCCTTGTTGGCTTCAGGGCATCTTCTGGGGTTCTATGTTGGAAAATATGCACAGATGCACAGACTGACAGATACACACACTCCAGGATGGGCCCTACCATGAGGAAACATGGAAATAAAACTCCCTTTTCTGCTTGGTTTTCCTGACCCAGAGGCTGGAAAAGGCCACAGCCCCTACAAGATCCTGGCTACCTCGGGGTGGTCCATGCAAGCAGTAAGGATGATGGCAGCTGTCCACTTGCCCTGGCTCACCCAGAGCCAAGACACCAACATCCATGTCCAGCCTCTCTTCCTGTGCCTTGCTGGTGGCCAGAGGCTGGGAATGCTTGTTCTCCTCCAGCTACAGCTTTTCTGGCCCTGCCACCACACTGCTTCCTTTATCTGCCCAAGGACGGTTGCCTCAGCTCCCTACATCCTCAGCTCTGCTCTGCATGATAAGCATAGCCAGCAGCATCTGCAACACAGGGACATGCCGTGGCGCAAGAGTTTGCTGACTCAGGCATGCATGGGCCATTGTGGCCCTCTGGGCTCTGTGCCTTGCTCTATCACTTTGCCAGGAGGAAGCACCCAACAGCACCAGGCTTTGACACATTCTGTCAGTTCTGGCTAAAGCAAAGCCTGTTTCTGGTCCTGAATCTGTGGCAGGACAGTGTTATCCATCTGGGAAGATCAGCCTGCACCTCCCAATGCGTTGGGACATCTCATGGCACCTGCGCTATGGACCTGAGCAAGGGGTTTCACTTAGACATGCATCCACTTGTATTTGGGAGCTCATTTCCATGCTTCATCATGGTAGGGCACATCCTGGAGTGTGTACGTGTCTGTCTGTGCATCTTTTCCAACAGAGAACCCCAGAAGATGCCCTGAAGACAACAAGGATGACTAAAGTGTGAACCAGCTTTTCTATGAAGGTAAATTAAACAAAAAAAAATCCTTCAGCCTAGGAAAGAGACTGAGGCGGGTAAGGTAGAGGTCTGCAAAATCCTGTGCGGTCAGGTGGGTGGGGAAGGAGCTGTGTCTTATCTCTTCCACTGTGTCCAACAGGCCAGGAGCATGGAATGAAATTAGCCGGCAGTGACTCTGATGCACAAAGAAAGGTGATGTTTTTTTCATATGGCACATTATCAAACTGTGGATTACAGAGCACAGTGGCATCCAGGACATGAACTTACACTGATTAGATAAGGGCCAGCAAACGCCGGGATGTCGCTGCTGCCCTGGGAGCCACAGAGCCACAGCCAGCCAGAACCAGAAAAGATAAACATAAAGTTGTTACTGTTAGTGTCAAACAGTAGCAGCTATCTTCCTATTTTACTAACGTTTGTGTGCATGTGCAATTCAGCAGATTTGTCCTTCATTCTTATATATATGTTTCTCACATATGTTTTGTCCCTGATTTGGCTGTCATTACACACAGGAATCCCCCCCCCCCCCCCAACTGTTTACCAAGCCCCAGCAGCAGCAGGCTGCTGCTCCACAGAGTCTTAAGGGGTCCCTCCTGCTGCCTCATTTTTTTTTTTGAAGCAACTGGGAAGTACAGAAATGTCTTGGGTATCCCACTGGGTGCAATTCTTAGCTGTTTTCTTTGTTTTCTGTCTGTTTTCTGGCCTGATAAAGATACCTCTGAGGGCCCCTGAATGTGTCCCAACAGAGACCCATGTGTTACTAAGGCGTCAAGGTTTCCTGAGGCTTAACGCACCCCAGGCACTGCCCTTGTTTCTGTTTGTGCTCATGTCTAGCTTGCCCATCTCATTTCAGGTCTGAGACAACCAGTGTTCAGCTTGTCTCCAGTCTTTGGCAGGGGAGAGAGGAGAGGAGAGGAGAGGAGAGGAGAGGAGAGGAGAGGAGAGGAGAGGAGAGGAGGAGAGGAGAGGAGAGGGAGGGGAGCGAGGGAGGGGAGGGGAGGGGAGGGGAGGGGAGGGGAGGAGGGGAGGGGAGGGGGAGGGGAGGGGGAGGGGAGGGGAGGGGAGGGGAGGGGAGGGGAGGGGGAGGGGAGGGGAGGGAGGGGGGAGGGGAGGGGAGAGGAGAGGAGAGGGGAGAGGAGAGGAGAGGGAGAGGAGAGGAGAGGAATCTGGAGAATTTAGGCGAATGTGGGGCTTGCAAGGGATTTGCATTTGGGTGCCAGCCACCAGGATGGGAGTCCCTTTTGCAGTTGCCTGGAACATGGGAGCACCCCCAGAAGTGGGCAGCTCATGCAGAGCTCCTAAGGTCTTGTCCACACCTTTGCTTCTCTGGAAGAGGCAGACTTCCAGTGAGCTGGAGCCACATCCTTTGTTCTGTCGGACATGTTTACTGACAGCCACAAGGTCTCAGCAGTCACACTGGCAACTGGCTTAAGTCCCACCTGTCTCATGCAATCTCCTTCCCTCTGTGCAGATAGACTCCAGAATACCTCAGCCCATGAGGAGGCAAAGAGATTTGATCCTAGGGTCTTTACCATGGACGTCACTGGTCCCTGCAGAGACTTTTGTGTTTCTTCCACTGGAGGACACTGTGACACTCCTAGCTCTGTTGTTAGAGTACGTACGTATGTCAGTGCTAAAACAGCACAAGTGAGGAGGCCAGGCCAGGCTGTACTCCACTTTTCCAAGACAAAAGAGAACCACAGTCAGTTTCACATGAGCAATAACCAGAACAAAGTCATCAAAATGATGCCACACATGTAACTAAGCAGAGTTGGAAACTTCTCAGTCATTTGATCAGATATTGCCAGCAGCAGAAACCTGACTTAGGATATTGTAATGCAAAGCAATGGACGTTGAGGAAGTGGTAAAATGCACTTGTGTGTGAAGAGCTTGTGAAAGCAGCCCAGACCAAGGACAGGATTGACCCAGAGTGAGCCAGACAGCTGGGCCAGGTGTTGTACTCCAGGGAGGAGGCTGGCAGACATCTGTGTGGGCTGAGGCTTCTGCCTGGCCTGCTCTGACACCAAAATGTAAGCTACTCAGATGATCCAAGTGTAGTAGCCTCACCGCTACTGATCTAAAATGTCCTTCCATGAAAACTACCTGTGAGCACATCCGAGTCCTGGAAAAAGGCACAAACCAAGTCTCTCACCCAGGTGTGTGCACAGCTCCTGTCTCTTTCCTTTGCCTCTGCTGGCCAATGGTCCTCGTTCCTCCTATGCCCCATGGGACAGATATTTGGGACTAAGGTAGGGTACATGCATGCGTGTGTTGATCTTACCGCAAACCCCTAACTGCATGCCTAGGACCAGCCTGCTGCCACTCTGGGACAGTGCTCCACCTTGGGCTGGGCTTACCTCACTCCTAAGTGAAAGAGATGCTTGGAGGGCCTCCCCTGTAGCCACTGTTACGATTAATTTCTGATCCCAATGAAATGTGAATCCTAGCACCCTCTCTTCCATTTGGCTGGTCCCTTTGGAACAGTGACAGCTCTTTTGGAAGTTATGGCTCTCTCCAGTGTCAGCTCTGGCTTCCCTCATCCTCCTTGCTCATCTGCTGGACCACCCTCATGCTGTCCCGTGGTAACCTGTAAGAAGAAATGGAGACAAGTGGAGTAGAGGAACTGGACATCAATGCAGACCTCAGTGGCATAGAGATGTACAGCAGGAGGCAGGATCCGGATGCACATTTCACCACATTCCTCACACCTGGATCAGTTATTTTAAGCTGTCTTTCCACCTCACAGCTGCATTTTGTGCTGCTGCTCCAGAGATCAGACACTTCCCACTGGTCTCTTGGCAGGTCCCATATTGTTCCTGGGCAGGGCACTTGGCCTGGAGGGGTGTGTGTGTCCGTCCGTCCGTCCCTATCCATCAGCTCTGCAGCCCTGGGTACTCCAGAAAACCCCCTGCCAGTGGGAAGGCCCAGCCCCGCTTGCGTGGACAGGAGAGAAACAGAAGTTGCTCTATCATTTCTTGACAAACAACCTGGAGGAAAAATCCCCACTCCCTGTCCGTCCCCTGTGACGTGGTTGGACTGGTGATGAATCTTTGCCCTGGGCATTTCCTTCTCCAGACATATCCCCCACATCTGCACACACCCCTGCACCCCAACAGTCCATGGCCCCATCCCACAAGAGATGGTCTTAGGCATCCTGGTTGTCACCTGATGGCCTTAGGCATCCTGGTCTCCACCAGAGAAGAGGGTCTGGGACCAACCCCCACCGGACACCTTCATCCCAGGTACAGAGTGTGGGTTCTCTTGAGCATCACTGGGGATGGGGTGGGGATACGCCAGCAGGAGGGATTCGAGTGTGCACGTGTGTGTGTGTGCGCGTCTGTGTGCCCCTCCTGCCTCTATCTCTCTGTGTGTCTGCCTGTCTCTCCACCTGCCCATTTCTGCCTGTTTCCTCTGGTTTTCTGCCTCTCCTTGTTTGTGCATCTGCGTGCTTGTCCCTTTGTCTGTCTGGCTCTAAGCACGGCAGAGGGGTTAGAACTGGTTGATCTTTAAGGTCCCTTCCAACCTAAACAATTCTACGATCCATTCTACGATTCTATGATTCTGTGTCTATGCACGCATCTTACTGTGAATGCGCTGGCACATTTCACGTGCCTGTGTGTGACATTGTCCATCTGTCCGTGTGCTCTATGTCCCGTCCATCCTTAAACGCATCCATACTTCTGTCCCGCCTCGTGCCCAGCCCGCCGTCACAGCCCTTCAGCACCGCGGCGGGGCGGACAGCTCCCGTCGCCTCCTGCCGCATCCGCACCGGGGACGCTCAGGGCCCCGCGCACCGCTCCCTGCCACCCGCCACCCGCACCGCTCCCGCACCGCTCCCGCTCCACCTACTATCCCCCCTCCCCTCACTGCGATTCCTCCCCGCCCCTCCCCGCCCCGCCGTACTTAAGCTGCTCCGCCGTCTCTGCCGCACGCTGCCGCCATGAGCTGCAGCGCGGATCCCGCAGCGCCGCCGCCCGCCTCCCTCCGCCGCCTCCTCGCGGCGGCCCCGCGGCGGCCCGAGGGGGGCGGCGGGTTGGGAGCGCAGCGCGGAGCCGCGGCGGACGAGCGAGAAGGAGCAGCTGCAGGGGCTGAACGAGCGCTTCGCCGGATACATCGACCGCGTGCGGGGGCTGGAGGAGCGGAACCGCGCCTTGTCAGAGGAGCTGTCGGCGCTGCGGCAGCGCTCGGCGGAGCCGCGGCGGCTGGGGCAGCTGCTGGGCGCAGAGCTGCGCACTCTGCGCGCCCGCCTGGAGGAGGCGCACGGCGAGCGGGCGCAGGCGGCGCTGGAGCGGGCGCGGCTGGCGGAGGAGACGCAGCGTCTGCGGGCGCGCTGCGAGGAGCAGGCGCGGGGCCGCGCGCAGGCCGAGCGCGCGCTGCGGTCGCGACGAGAGGCGGCTGAGGGCGCCGCCCGGGCCCGCGCGGAGCTGGAGCGGCGGGCGGCGGCGCTGCACGAGGAGCTGGCGGAGCTCCGCGACGCCCACGCCGAGCGCCTGGCGGAGCTCGAAGCCGCCGCGGCCCCGACCCCGCCCGCTCCCCCGACGGCGCGGCCGGACCTGGCCGCTGCGCTGCGGGAGCTGCGCGCCCAGTACGAGGCGCTGGCGGCCCGCAATCTGCAGGCGGCCGAGGGCTGGTACCGCGCCCGCTGCGCCCGGCTGCATGAGCGGGCGGCCCGCAGCCAGGAGGCCGTGCGAGCCAGCCGCAGGGAGGCCGGCGAGTGCCGTCGGCAGCTGCAGGCGCGCCTGGCCGAGATGGAGAGCCTGCGCGGCGCCCACCAGTCCCTGGAGAGGCAGCTGCAGGAGTTGGAGGAGCGGCACAGCGCAGAGGCTGCCGGCCTGCAGGTGAGCCGGGCGGGAGCAGCCACCGGGAATGTGACGGGGAACCGCCACCGACCCCTCCCCGTGCAGGGTCCCCGGCACCCAGCATCCTTCTCCCGTGCAGCTGCCCCAGCGCTCGTCAACTCCATCCCAGCAGCCCGGGCAGTGCTGTGCTGTGCAGCACCAGGCATCTTCATCCCGTGCGTGTCCCTCGACGCTGGACCCAGCCTTCCCTCCCGCTCCCAGTCTAAATGCAGCCCTGAACATCTCCGAACCAGCCCTCCGTTCCTGCCCGCGATCCTGTGTAGCCCTTAGCATCTCCGACCCAGCACCTCGCCCTTTTCCCCTGGTCCTATGCAGCCCTGAGCATCTCCAACCCAGCCTGCCGCCCCCTTCCCCCCGCCTTGGTCCTGTGCAGCCCTAAGCATCTCTGCCGCGTGCAGAACCCCGCAGTGCAGCTCTGTGCTCTGCAGCAGCACCCTGCCCTCCCCCGCAGGACCACTGGGCGCCCCGGCCCAATGCGGTGTCCCCCCTCGCACCGTGCAGCCTCGTTGTTCCAGGCTGTGCTGCAATGCAGGCAGCCTCTCTCCCCTCCAGTCACCAGCCTTGTGCAGCGCCAACCCCCTCTGCCTTCTGTAGTGTCCCCCAGGCAGTGCCTACTGCAGCACTGGGCATCCCTACAGCTATCCTCCCCATAGCATGCAGCCTCCCTGCCCTGCACAGCATGTCCTGCCCCACTGCGACACTGTCTGCTGCCTTCACCCTTTGCCCACAGGCACAGCTCCAGAGCAGGTTTTTGGGGGGGCCAGGCAGGGCCAGGGCGCTCCTTCCAGCACCCCTTCCCCTAAGGGTCTGAGGGCTCCCTGCATGTGGCAGTGCTGTTTGGCATTTCATCCCTTCCTTGCCCTGTTCCTTAAGGGTCAGATCCAAATTTGCCCACACGTTCCCAACCTTTGTGGGTGATTCCTCGATGCTGTCTGCCCAGGTTTGGCCCCTTGCCCTGTGGCTTGGCTCTTGGCATCTGCAGTGCAGAAATGGGAGCTCTGCAGACGTTAAGGATGGATTTCCATCCAGATCCGAGCATCTTTTGTGTCCCTGGAAGGACTCACATGGGGCAGACAAGGAGCACTCTT
This sequence comes from Dromococcyx pavoninus, assembly GCA_033558185.1. Taxonomy (NCBI): domain Eukaryota; kingdom Metazoa; phylum Chordata; class Aves; order Cuculiformes; family Neomorphidae; genus Dromococcyx; species Dromococcyx pavoninus. The sequence continues at coordinate 52,609 of JAUMJL010002350.1, read as the reverse complement.
ACTCCATTACTACATTATTAGCCCGTTTTCTTCTTACATGGAAATGGTCATGATTTGTAATAAAATAAATCCTGAGGTTGTTCTGTGATGTGGCTATTAAATGATCTGTGGTTTCAAAATCAAGCCATTTCTTTCTAAATACTGAACCAAGTGCCTTACGTCATACCTGAAGGATGCTGTTATTTCAGCCCCAAGTAATGCCTTGTCATTTTCAAGGCTGAATTTTGCCAGGCTTTCTAGAATTTCTGACTGTAGCTCCAAGCTGCTTACAGTCTTCCTGAATAGTTGAGGTCTTTGACAAATATTGTGGAAATAGGCAATATAAAATATTTTCTGTAGTGGGTGACAGGATTACACACAGTAATCTTCTTAAATAGCCATGATGTCATGTGAAAAGAGGGATTCAAGGGACAACCTATCAATTGGGGGGAAAAAAATGCAACTGGATTAAACAGCACCATAATTGAAATTGCTTTAGCCACAGCACAGCAGCTTTTTACTATTTGACCCTCAAAGCACATCTTGTGTGGTAATTCATAGGAGTCTTTTGAACAATGTGCATGTGTAGCAACTGAATGATTTCCCTGGCTGCAACCAGAGGAAAACAGTGCAAATTTGCCTTAAAACAGAATATTCCTGTTGTTTGAGCTTTTAAAATATTCCCATAGCCTGCTAAAGCAAGGACATGTCTTCGTATTTGTAGGCTATCGAGTCACATCTGAGCCAATACATGAGAGCATTCCATTTGGGGACAGGTTTGCAGTGGTGTGGGGAGAGGATTTTATTCAACCAGCTGGTAGAGACCGGGTGTGGAAGAGATGTACAGGCAGGGTAACAAGGATAACCCATTTTTAAGGAGCATTTTGTTCACACAGACTGCAGGCAGAAGGAAGGAGGCTGTAGGCATAGGGGCTCAGAAAAGCAAAACTGAGGCTTTTCAGTTGGTGCCCCAATGGTCTTCTTGAACCCCTTCCTATTATCCAGTCCTGCCTCAGGGGCACAGCTCCATATGGCTCTTCTGCTGTGAGAGATGGTCAGGGCAGCACATATGAAGGCAGAGAACCCAACGATGGCCCATAAATGTCCCACAAGGTAGGATATGTCCAGCTGACTTGACTGTGATATACCCTGTGCTCCATTCAGGAAGAGCTGGCACCGCAGCTCTGAGGGTCTCAGCTTAGTCTGGTCCTATTAAGTCATGCTCGGTGCAGCCCCCTGCTCCTTGGGCAGCTCCACGTCTCGTGGCTGTCTCTGCACTCTGTGCCAGGAAGGTTGTGTGGGACATGAAGGAGATGTGGACAGGATGGGGATGATGTGGCAGGACAAAGCTTGTTTGCTGGAACAGAGGAGCTGGAAGCAATTGCAAAGGCCCAGCTGGGCGAGGGAGTGTAGGAGAGCAGACGCTGGCAGTGGCTGCTGCAGGGCTTCTCAGGCAGGACTGCACCATCACTTAAATGTAAACTGCTTATTCATTCCTGCTCCACATCAAGCTCCTCTGGTGGCACAGTAGGGTGGCTGGCAGTGGGAAACCATCTGATTGGGAATATCCCTATAGGAGGCAGTTTTACTGCTTCCATGCTGCTGCTTAGATACCTGGATGCCTGTGGGGGAAAAGTGGGCTGCTTGTTTTCTGACAAAAAGAATAGAAAACAAGTAAGTCCCCTTTGTCAGCAAGGAGATTTGGCCTTGGACTCCACATTGCAGGCAGAAATGGATGTGGCAGCCATGGCAGGGTGAAGCTGGTAGGAAGGATGCCAGAAGGGTGTTGTCATCCAGCTGAGCACCCTGGCTCTCACGGGCAGGGCCCTGACACTGTAAACCCCCAAAGCCCTGTGTTTAGAGTCCCCCAGCCCAGGGTTCTGATGCATTATCTGGGAAAGGTATCAGTCTTCTGGAGCCAGCTCTTCCCTCCTGTCCTGGCAGCACCATCTCTCCAGGTGCTTTTTCCAACCCCCCCCAGGATGCAGAGTGCAGCCCCTCTCCAGGCAGCCACTCAAGCTGAGTGCTGTTGCAGTGCTGGATGCTCTCGCTTGTCCTGCAAAGTTACTGCCCCTGCTTTGATAGTTTAAGTCCAAAACTTCCAGTCCCTCCCCGGCAGCATTTCCCATCCCTCTGCAGCAGCCTGCATTGTCCACTGCAGGACTTGGGGCTCTGCCATCATATGCTATTTGCCCCCCCCCCCATCTCACAGACCCTACTGCAGATGGGAAATAATAGAAATCCATGGGTACTTAAAGCCTCCCCTCCCCACACAAACTTGCAATCATAGAATCACAGAAGGGTTGGGGTTGGAAGAGACCTTAAAGCCCATCCAGTTCCACCCTCCCTGCAATAGGCAGGGACACCTTCCACCAGATCAGGCTGCTCAAGGCCCCATCCATCCTGGCCTTGAACACTTCCAGGTAGGGGCATCCACAGCTTCCCTGGGCAACATGTGCCAGTGCCTCTCCACCCTCATTGTAAAGAATTTCTTCCTAATTTTTAAATGCCTGGTGCTCTGCCAGCTTCTCCATTCCTGTTAGCATAAGATTTCATGATCCCAAGTTTCTAGTGAGATGTGCTATCATGAAGTAACTGCCCATTGCAGGTTCCCTGTCTTTGCAACAGGCAGAGCAGAAATCCCACAGGAAAGGTCCCTGCTCCAAAATACATCCCTGAACACCCTTGCCTTTGCAGGACACCATCGGGCAGCTGGAGGATGACCTGCGAAACACCAAAAATGAAATGGCTCGGCACTTGAGGGAGTACCAAGACCTGCTTAATGTCAAGATGGCACTTGATATTGAGATAGCTGCCTACAGGTAAGGCTGCTCTGACCCTGCTCCACCCAGAGGCCTCCCAACCCCAACCCCCAATCCCACCAGACTGGGGCATTTTCAAGGGCCCAGGAAATATCTGGGTACACACTCAAGGAGTAACACCATCACTTTTCTCATCTCCCCTGCCCAGAGCTGCTGTGCTCCTGCCCAGTGAGCAGCTGTGGCTCTGTGTCATGCCTTGATCTAGGAGCCGTGGCCCATGTCACCCAGCTCTCCCAGAAAGAGTGTTTTTTAATGGGGACATTTGGGATTGGAAACCTGTCTCTTGCAAAGTCAAAGTAGATGCAAAAGGCAGAGTCACTCTGGTTTGGAGTTTGATTTTCCTGGGGTTTCTGGATAGAGAGGAAAGAGCAATCTCACATCCCCATATTGCAAGTGCTCCAAAAATGATCAACCAAAACACATGACTTTGAACCGGTTTCATGGTGCAGTGTGACCTGAGCCGGTGTCCATTGCAGGCTGGGGTGATGGCCTGGAGTGCTCAGACTTGCTTGCAGGTCACAGCACTCCCTTAGGCTTTGCAGATGTTCCACATTAGATGTTCCCAGCCTAACCTCTTCCCTTGTGATATGCTTGCAGGAAGCTGCTGGAAGGAGAGGAGACTTTCTTTGGCACAGGAAGCGTCAGCCTTTCACCGCTCAATCCTCTCCCCAACCCCACTTACTCTTTCCAGCCAGGAGGTTTTGGTTCCTCTACTCTGCCCTTCAAGAAGGAGGAGCAGGGAGAGGTTATTAAAGTGACATCTAAAATATCATCCAGCCGGGCTGAGATGATTAAGGGGACCATAACCTCTGCCAAGAAAAGAGGGAGGTTAAACTTGCATGAAGGAATTGTTGCGAATACAAAAATGTAACTGTCAGGAGCCCGTCCATTTTGCATTTGAGGGGGAACAGTCTCCACTTGGCCTTTAAATTGCCCCTCTGGGCATGAAACTGTGCTGGGCTCGTGGGAAGCCCCAGTTAGAAACATGTAATGCCCTGGGGACACTGACCTGGGCTGGCTTCCTCACGGGTCCTGCCATGCAGAGGCCGAGCTTGGCACATTGCTCCCTTTTAAATGGGGCAGAGGCACGGGCAGGTAGCTAGATGCATGTTGGTCATTGTTGTGGTGGCACAGTGGACTCATAGCACCCACCACCCCTCCCTCCCTCTTCCTGCAGTGGGCGAGGGGGAGGCTGGCTGAGACCATTGCTCAGCCGGCTTTCCGGGGAGGGGGTCAGGGAAACACACATTTACTATAACTAGTTTGAAGGCTACAGACCATCATCTACTGTCCAAATCCACATATAAGTAACTCTTCTCCACTCCTCAAGCCATAGCCATCTACTTTTAATCCCAGAAGCACAGAAATAGCCATACTGGACTGCAACCATACCTGACATCTGGTCTATGAGCCACTTGCTTTTTAAACCATAGGAATGTTCTTTTTATTTGGTCCTGACAACTCTGTCTGTTTTTTGGCAGTGTTAGTTCTGCCAGGCATGCCGGAGTTTGCTGGCAGCAGGCGTAGAGCAGGGATCCAGTGTATTGGAAGTGAAGGCACCACCATGCCACCAGTGCAGCACCTTGTCTGGTGTCACTGGCTCTGAAATGTCAGGGTCTACAGGGCCCCTTGTTTGGCTGCACAGTTGTCACATGAAAACCCACGCTCGCGTTAGTGTCACACCCCAGCTGGCTCTGGGAAGCTGCAGGACTTCTGAACACCAGCCCACAAAGCAGCCTTGTCTCCGCTCTAACTGTTCCAACATGTGCCAAATTTTATATAGGATTTACAACCATAGGTTTCCTTAAACATCTTAAAATTGCCAGCGATCGCTTTTGCAAGAGCCAGAGACTCCACGTGTGTGTGTGTTGTGTGTCAGTGCCCTGGCAAGGTTATCATCACGAGACCTTACTGCCCTTGCGGTGGTGCCAGAGTAGTTCCTGGAACCAGCAAATGGTTTGCTCGCACTCTTTCCTCTTCTATTGTAAGGCACAAGTTAATAATTAAAAAGAAAGAAATAGTTAATGTGGATCAAACTGAACTGTTTTGTCTTCTTTGCTGCTGCTTCACCTCAGGAACATGCCCGTGGTGTTTGGTCCTCAGCAAAGAGCTTGGTGTTGGGCTGTGGCTGCCAACCTCTGCTGCTGGGGCTGCAAGGTGAGGCTGGTCCCACCAATGCAGTGGGGCATGTCTGGGTCTCATCCCCGTGTGCCTGTTGCGGTGGGTCCTGCTTTGTAGAAGAGTTCATGGCTGGTTGGCCAAGCAGACTCTCATTTGCCCAGAAAACAGACTCAGGCTCTAATTTGCATCATGCCATTGACACTTGGTCCCGAGACACCTGCTATCTCTCCTCCACCCTGCCTACACGCTCAGGGGTTAAAAATAGCCTCTTCCTTTGCCTTCACAAGCCAAGATAAAGCAATTTAGACAATAGCAGACGGAAGAAGTGAGGGTGCAACCACCTGCCAAGTAAACTCAGCAATCAAAGGTGCCTGCAGAGCTGGCACAACCAGCGCTGCCTTATTTTCCAAATATGTCCATGCTCTGCCTGAGATGGGCCTGCACAAGGGCACAGGGGAAGGTCATGGGGCACTGGGTGGCCCTGCCAGCACTGCTGTCCTATTGCCTTCCCGTTCTTGCCTCATCACACCGCATCATGGCAATCTGCCGGGGGGACACGGTGTGACAGCCACAGGCTCCTCCACTAATGCTGCAGGCCTTGACCCTGCCACACCAATAACCTCGGGGATAATGTCCCAGCGAGGTCACCCACCCTGTGGTGATGCAGTCCTAGGGAGGGCAGCCCTGAAGGGGGGGTGAAGCAAGGGGTACCTTTCAGAGGTAGGGGAGGGGGCTCAGGGCATGGCTAGGGCAGTGCATCCCACCAGCACCTCCCAGCAAAACAGTATGGAGCAGCTTGGGGTACCCAGGCAGAGCTGGGGTGGGGGGCACCTGCAGAGTTATGTGCAGGGCACTAGCACATAAAGCAAGGACTGACCTCCAAATTATCTCCCAGCTCAGCTGTCAGTTAGGAAATGCAAACACAGAGCATTTATCCCAAACCATGGTGGAAAGAAAAGGCAGATGTGACTGTGCAGCTAATGCAGTATGTTCTGAACCTCAAATACCCTCCAGTGCTGCTTTGTTTCTCTTCCCCTGAGTACAAGCAGCCTTACCTCTACTTTATAACCAGCACAAGCTCAGCTGGCTAAACGCTAGCAACGAAGATGAGGATTTTAGTTTGGTGGTACCAGTATGGAGGGGCTGCGCTCACAGAGGAGGGCAAAGGAGCCTGAGGGAGGACAAGGCACTGTTTCGGAAAACACCTGCTTTGCAAGGGCTGCCTCCAGAGATTTCAAAGAATCACAGGGAGCTTCAAGATCATCCAGTTCCAAACCTCTCTGCCATAGGCAGGGACACCTCCCACCAGAACAGAATTTCATGCACTTCTGGAGCTCTGCATCATTTTGTTCGCTCTCTCCTGGTGTTAAGCTCCAGAGATGGGAGGTGGGTGGGAGGCAGGGAAAGTACCTGGGCATTTAGGATACAACAGAAAAGATCAGGCTGAATTTTAGATTACCATATGGTTTTGACAGCTCCTCCGCTGGACTCTGTCCCTGTGATATCATAGGATTTGAGGAGCCAAGCTTTAATTACCCTGACGGCAGCAACTGATTGACCAATGCCACAAACACTCTCCCAGGACTGAGAGTGAGCAAGAGCCCTTGTGGGAGGGGAACAGACTGCTTTCCTGAAGGACAGAGCTCAACTACAGGTGCTGTGCAGCAAGGAAAGAGCTCCCAAAGGTGAGCAGGGCTGCCCCCAGCTCTGCAGCAGCCTCCCAGCTACCAGTGTCCAGCCTCTGGCCACAATGTCTGTGCTGTGAGACCCTGGCATCCCAGTGCAGATGCAGCCCCTGGGTCCAAATTGCTCTGGGCATTTCCCAGGGCTCAGCCCATTTTGGCTGCAGGATCAGAGGAGGGACTCCCCAATGCCCAGCAGAGGCAGGCTGAGCCCCACCTTCCCAGCTCCTGTGGGCCCCAGGTGGCTGCCACCATTGGGTGAGAAGGCTGAGCCCCTCATGGAATGTGTGGTGATGTGTGGCTCCTTCTCACCCCAAGGAAGGCCCTTGCCCACACTCTCCTTATCTTTAGAACAACGGCAGCAGAGAGGGCCAGGCCTGGCTCAGCCTGTTACCAACACTGACTCTGGCTGCCTCCTTCCAGGCCTCCTTTTCTATCATAGTCTTCTTCAGCACTTCTACTTTCACCTGCCTGTTATACTCATCAGAAGCCTTCTACAGGGGAGCACTAAGGTGGATCGGAACAATAAATACTCCTCTGTGGTCCCATCTTTCTTACTGGGTTGAACACCAAGGCTGCTAGAGGAAAGGAATGAGTCACATTCATACCTGTGCAGAACCTTGACCTCTTAGATAAGAGGCAGCCGTGGACACAGACTGCACCATCAGTTTGTGAAGCACAGCGGCCACTTCTCCATAACGCTGCATTGCCTTCATCTTTATGCTGGGGAGGACTCCAGCCTCCTTGCAGCCCACCACAGAGATGGTTGGCTGGTTTCTTTTCCTGAAAGGAGATGTTGGCCCGAGCACCATGCAGCTGTGCTTTGGGGCTGCCCAGTGCGTTGCCATGTAGATGAGATGGGACAGTCTGAGAGGTGAAATACATTAATTGATTAAAGAGTTGAGCTTCCCTTACTGAACACCGGAAAATCTATTCAGAGGGCAGAGGTTATGCGAGACAACAAATTCAGCCCAGATGTTTATCACTTGGCAAAATTTTAAACAGGTAAAAGGAGTCTTCAAAAGAAACATGCTTGGTTGCTCTGGTAACAGGTATTGTTACCAGACCTGTTATACCTGCATTCATGAAGGGGATCTCAATAGGAGTCTGTTAACTGCTTGCCCTCACACACCCAGCAGCAGTGTGTTTACAAACAGAACCCTTCACAGAAATTATTGCTCTCAATGGACAGAGCTGAGAAGTGAAGAACCTGGCTCAAGGTCACACAATGAGCCAAGGACAGAGCTGAAAACAGAATGCAGGTGCTCCCTACATTTAGTTACACACTCACACAGAGGAAGTCCAGTGCCACTGCTGTTCTGTACGTTGTGGCACACAGATGATCTGTTATTTTATTGCCAACAGTAGCTGACATGTTTTCCCATGTCCCCTGAGGAAGAAAAAAGAGATCGCAGGTTCTTGAAGGGTGTTGAGCTTCCCACCTGGCGAGTTCTTACCTTTCAGTCCCAGGTATATGCATGAAAGGACGGACCAGGCCATCATTTAATACAACTGCTTCTGTCACCACAAGCTACAGAAAAGCATGCTGCAAGTAGCATGCTCTGAGCACATCGTGGTACCTTGGAATGACTGGTTACCTCCCAGCCCCATGTGGAAAGGGCTCCAAAGCATCTCTCAGGAACATACAATTTTTCTCAATCTTTGCCAAGGTCCCACCACCCCACCACCCACTTTTCTGCTCTCAGTGTCTCCCTTGGACGAAAACAGACATTTTAAGATTTCTTTTCCAAACAGGCTATTTTACCAAGCAGTAAGAAAATATAAGTTCTCTTTTCCACTTTGGTAAATATTTCTTTTGCAGATCACTGCTGCTTTGACGTAAATATATTGCAGTGACACTAAATCAAAACCCAGTAAAGATATAGCTCCAGCAAGAATTCTGCGGCTGCAGGGCAGCCAATCAATACTGCATTTCATATCAGATGGGATTATCATTTATCTCTCAAAAACATAGTTTGACCTGTTCAGTGATTAAACCTGTATCTATGGCAACTTTACAAAACCTCAGCAAATGTAAATATCCACTGGCTCATACAAGCACGGGTCTCTCGAAATGACACAGGTAAAATCCACCTTATGATCACTGTGCTGCTTCTCTTAGGGGTTATAGAGCAAAGGAGGCAGAAAAAAAAAGAAAAAACAAAAGTCATGAGAATGCACCATTTACAACATTCTGTCTCTGAGCAAGTATCTATCACAGCAGAACAAGTATATTTTAAAGCATTTAAACATTTAGGCTGGCACCTGGTGCTCTTTATTGAGCATGCAGCATGTTGGAAGATTTACGTGGATGACTTCATGATCTCCCTTTAAAAGAAGGAGATGTAATATATAAGCCCCTTCATAAAGATTCTCTCAGTTGCTGGAGTGAATCCCACTCCATCTGTATGGAACACAAATTTAATAACAATGATACTCCACATTGAAGAAAAGTGAAACAGAAATGCCAGAGATGTAATTCTGTTAGTGACTGTTAGTATGCATTAACATAAATTACTGCACATAAATGCCTGATGAGTCCCTGGAAAGAAATTCAGTGCACACCAGTATTAGACAAGCTTGAACGATTTTTCAGTAAAACTCAGGGGTTGTTTCACACCTATGAAATAATTAATGGTTCTCCTGGGTGGTGCATGCCACAGTCTGGAGCCAACACAGATTCGGGCTGGGGGCAGTCACAGCGTTCTGGACACAAATGATAATTATGCATTGCCACCACAGCACCCCTCCATTTGGGGGGCTCAGCTCTGCACTTCACTTGTCGCTTGAACCTTATCTCCTTATTACACTGAGTCTGCATCAAACAAAGAAAATGGGCAGAACGTAACCAACACAGCTCAACGCTCATTACTGGATTGTAGCTTGATTCTGCATTTATAAAAAATCCTGACACCAGGCTCATAGTCTCTTCTTGCTGGGAATTAGCAGATCTATAAAGCAACTCAGAATTATGCTGCAGTGCTAGTAGTATCAAATTAGGATCTGCGTTAACCATGACATTGCTAAGTAGGCAACCTGAAAATAAAACCAGAATTATTTCATCAAGCGAGGAAACAACAGTGACTGTAACACAATGAACGAGTCCCCAGCACACCTTCCCTCACTTCCAGAGCACAGAGCTGGTTCATCTCCCATGAGGGCAGAGATGCCATCCCAAAGATGGTCCATTGTTACAGGAGCTCTTTGATCATCAGGACCAAAGTGACTGGAGGAAAGCCAAGGTTAAAAGGAAATCTACAGAAATAAAACACAGCAGGAGAGCTGAAAGAAGACTGACACTTTTTAAAGCAAGCAGACTGATGATCTTTATGCAGAAGACCGCACTGTCCCACAGATCAACCTTGGCAACAGCCTGTTGGCACCCCAGGGGCTACTGCAGGCACTGGAGAGCAGATGAAACAGCAGTGCCTTCAGAGTAAGCTTTAAGGTAAAAGACAGCAGGATGTTCAGCTGGGAAAACTAAGCTAAGAATATGCTTTCTGAAGGCAGGTGAAGAATAAATAGAGAAGTGGACAAACAGGAAATAAGAGGTCACTAAGCATTCATACCAAAATATCATGGGCAATAAATCTTCAGTCCTCCTCATTAAGTCACTGAAAGAACAAGTAGGAAGCCTTGGCTTTCTGCATTTTAGCTGGCATGTGATTTACCCTACAGCAAGCCTCTCTTTGGCCATCCAGAAGCCCTTTAAAAGAAAAAAAAAACCAAACCAGAAACTGTCTCTGACATCAGAGCCAGTGCCAGCATCTTGAAGCTATGCAAGTCAGCAGTATCCTAGGAATGACATTAATTGGAATTAACTGTCAGCTTCTGCACATCTGTTAAACTCTGCAAATAAGCCCTTCTGTAGACACTGAGTTCAAGCCTGGATTATGGCAGAATTTGCAGTGTAAAATGTGACTATACTGCTGACTTTTTTTAAGCACAGAGCTATACACAGAAACCAAATCCATGAGTGATAACGAAATGGAAAGCAGTAGCACAGAGTCTATGAGCCACGTGCCAGGTGTAATGCCAGAACAATGAGAGCGGCAGAGAAAGATCTGGTTCGCAGGGGACTTCATAACAACAGCCATAAACATGAATGAAAACAATCTAGAGGTGGCTTTGACAAGAAGATGTACACATTAAGGAAAAAAGGAGTCCTGTAACCACATACAATTATTTCTCTTGTATCTGTGTTGAAAAATCATCTTGACATCTTTACTGAGCTACTTCTCACTGAAATCCTCGTTAAAATGAGAGCCCCAGAAATTTCATGTTAATCCATTCATACCCCTTTTAGCTCCATCAGGGATTCCGGTATGAAACTGCCCTTCACCATTCAACCTCCAAATTGCAATGTGTCATTCTAATAACCCCAGAGCACATCCAGCAGTTCCAATATCAACTGCTATAACTCTGAGGCTGACATACAGATCAAGGCATGGAAATATAAGTGCTCAATTTTAAGTTGGCTAAAATAAAGTTTATTTTACTGTTAGAATATATCATTTTTTATCAACACAACTCACAAAGGGTTTACAAAATAATCTCATTTTCTGCTGCATTTTAAACACTACTTTTATACAAACTTTAAAGGTAAAATAGGAATTTGTATCTAGAAATGTTTTTGTTATCTTTTTTTAGAAGCATCACAAGAATTACTTCAAAAAAGACTCTTCTCTTACAGTGTCATCTTCGCAGACAAAAGTCAATGTTTATTGTAAAGAGCCAAGGATGAATTCATGAAAGCTTTCTTTAGACAAATGACACCAAACCTCTCAGGTCGACAATGAGCAAGTGCATTTGAGCTAAGTTAAGTGCTCTGAAATGCCTCACAAAGGAATCTTCTCCCTTTTTTTTCCCCAATGACTGTAAGGAAGGGAGGGAGCCTGTTGCCTAACGGTAGCTTTCGTGAATCCCCACAGTGATGACCAAGTATGCAGCAATACCATAACATACAAAGTTCTGGTTCTCAATGCTGCACAAGAAACCATGGAAATCTTACAGAATAGAATTTGAAGAAGTACAGTTGTCACAAACCCTAGTGTTTTAGTATGTTAAAGTTACCTAATGTCTTCTGTGAATCTGGTAGTTACAGGCAAGTATTACATCACTCAGCCCCGGTCTCCGCTACAACGCACTAACACATTAGAAAGAGTAGAAAAAGCTACCATTTTCACTGCTGCTAGAAAGATACGTGCTATAGTGAAAGGATTTATGCTCCTGCCAGTCAAGTCAGTTGACAGATTTTGCATGACGGCAGAACCAGGCCAATAGTGATTATTTTACATACAGCAAGCAGGTAGAAAGAGGTGCTACTTTTTTTTCCCATGCATAGTTTAACCAGCTTACAGCTAGGTCATCTCCAGTAAGACCTGAGATGCATGAACCACCATTTGGTATAAGCCAAACCACCAGCAAATATATTTCCAGTGCAAATGAAATTGTCTTCAAGAAAAACAACAAAATTTAATGCTACTTCTCAAAAAACAATGCTTACGATATGTCATCTTCTACCTATTTTGGCCTGCATTTCCCAAGTTCCCTTCCTCTCCACAAATCACATCTGAAGACAGATGATCACAGTACACCCTTTTTTTTTTTCAGGCAAATGACCATTTCCTCCCCAGAAAAAGTTATACTGCCCACTGAAGACCATCCCTGAGAGCACTGCTCTAGCTAGAACACTTAGAAAGTAAGCACTATCTCATAGCTTAGAGGAAATAAAGGCTGTTTACCTCGTAAGATCTTGTGGTTTTATAATGTAAAAAACAAATGCAGCTACTTTGAGCGTTTAAATTCCCTGAGCCAAGTGACACTTGAAGACAGTAATTTGTAACACAAAGCATAGTAACATCTACAGCTGTACTTACAGAAGCTGTAATTTGCTACAGTGATGAAGTCAGACGTTACATTACGAGTGTACAACAGCTAGGAGTGTGGAGGTTCCTTTTACTTGCTTCCTGTCACAGGAAATACAATGGCTGCCTTTGGTGCAGTGAAGAAGCTTGATGACCTGGTATTCTTTTGCCTTCCGATATTCTACCAATCTTAATTTACAGTTATGGGAGATACCACCAGGCCATAGTGCAGTACAAGTAAACCATCCTAGAGAGAAGAGAAAGAAACCGTATCATCATACCATGCCACCTTCTCCATGAGGCATTTCCATCACCAACTGGCATGACAGTCACTGCCTGGCAGGAACTCAGCTTTGATCTCCCTCATCATTTTACGCCGTGTCCCTTCTATATATAAATACAAATTCTGATATCAAGGCACAAAATATAGTCCCCTCTCCTCTTTGAGATGGAGAAGGATGTTTAAAAAAAGAGTAACACTTGATACTTGTCTTTTATTTTAAAGTTACAATGGAATTATTAATCTTGATATGACAAGCAGTTGTTTCCAACTCATGCTGCTTTCCATACGATACTGTGGGGCAGGAAAAAAAGTAATCAAGTAGTTCTAGAAGGTGCTGCCAAAAGCTGCACTTGAAGAGCCCAGGCTACTACTACACGTTTATTAAGTAATGAATACAAGAGATTAAAAAAACCCAACTATTGGCTTATTAAGTCATGTTTCTCCTCTTCTGAGACTGCTTCACATAATAAAAAAAAAGTTTCACTTGGGAAACAGGACACTTCCTGGCTCATTAGTCTTACTTATGTCACTTAATTCACACACAGTTGGTGACAGGTTTAGCACTTAGTCTGCTTCCATCATCAGTCCACCGGGCTGCATTAGACCTATTTACATGAACAGGCTTTAACAGAAGTTTTCTTTGAAGAGAGAACTGCATTAATCACAAGTCACATATGAGAACTTCCACCATAATTTGCTTCTGATGTTTTTGCCTATTAACATACAGGACCTAAGATAGCCTCTGTTCCAGGGAAGTTACACAGTTCTGTGTGAGGGGATATACCTGCACATTACAAAAAAAAAAGAATCTTTAACTAAAAAATTCATTTAAAAAAATATTAACAAGACTTTACAGGTTCTGAATTATAATACAGTAACAACAGAAACTACTATAGTAGTCTAAATAGAGTGCTTTGGAAGAATATATACATATTTTAAAACAATAATTTGTTATCTATGTAAAAATGCTTTTGCCTGGTTGGTGTAGTCTCAATTACTCATAAAAAAAATCTGAGCCATTTTGCATTGGAGGAAATTTAAGATTAAGAAATTGATCTCAAAAAGACTCAAGAGGAGAGAATGTGCTTTTCCAAGCCTCCACAACATGCTCTTTTTCTTCCCTTCGGAATTCTTTTCAGACAGTGCTTATCAACACCTCTATGTTCTGTCTGGAAGATGACCCTTATTACAAAAATAGCCTTGTTTTGCCTCTAGTGCCACAAAGCTCTTTCAGCAGAAAGCCACCCTAATCACTGCTGTGTATAATTACTTTAATCTCTCTTCTACCATTAGTTTCTTTAACTTTGTCTGGCAGCTAAATGGTGCCACTGGAAACCAAGCTGGGGAGAAAGAAAAGCGCAGTAAGTTATTGTCAAGGGAAAACAATTGGAAGAGCTATAGGAGTTTTCAAATGCAATGGTGAAAGAAAGCAGATTCATAACAAAGGAGAACAGATCTGCCAAAAAAATATAAAAAGGCAAGAATGCTACCTCCCTGTATATTTTTCCAATTTCAAAAGCCCTTCTCAGGAAGTTCCTGAGCCCTAAGTCAAAGTAGCTTTGTATCAAGTGTCTTCTGATGACTTTTCTTCTATGAACTTGGTCTGCTGCTTTTAAATCTAGAAACTTCCAGTCACCCCAAGTAAAAAATATGGAAAATCAGAACTAAATGCTTTGCATCACTGGAATGGTGATGTCAGTCATAAGATCAAGACTAAAGATCCAAAAAAAAAAAGATTAAAATGCAGGCATTTAGAAAAGTGGATCAAGGTATTCTTCAATAAGAACCATGAAAAACAACCAGAAGGGTCATGCTGAAAAAGGAGAGCACATTAAAACACCTATGGAAAAGACTACGTTCACGCTACAGCAAACACACAGTCCCTAATTCTACAGCTACAGAGCAACAGCAAATGTGCTCTGTGAGCCTCATGCAGCTTCACTTTCATTTAAAGGATGGTTATGATGACAAACAAGGGCTCCTGTAGGTTAGATGCCAATCAATCTTAACTTCAATAGACAGGTATGAAAATACCCGTGTTATTCCTGTGTTATCAGTGCCAAGCCATCAACTTTCCCTCATCTTCTCATCCTGTTAAAAACCAGAAATCCACTGCCAACTCCCAAAAGGATACAGGAGATGGAAGGAGTTTTAACTAATTTACTCAGTGCCAAACACAAAGTTGCAATATGAAGATAGGATTCTGACTGTCCTCAGGTCTTCTTAGGCAGAACAGGTGCTATAAAGTTACTTATGAACCTCTTACACAGTACCTTGTTACACCCTCACAAAGTTATAGTCCTAATGCCTGTTAGCTACTTAAATAGAGAAAGTAAGACACAGTCAAGCTTCCCTTTTTGAGAACTGTGGTGAAAACCAGTTTTTCCTCTATGGCAGAGTTTCTTAAAGGAAAGAGTTATTTATACAAGACGAAAATGCTACAGTGTATTCTTTGATAAATGAGTTTTCAAATGGCACATTTGGCAGTAGGACAATTAAATAATTTATCTATCTGCACAGGAAATATCTCTGTGAAACCAAAGGCCAAACCCATTGCAATTCCTTCTATACAAAAGAGAAGCCAAGAGTCGTACTGCTTAATCTGTCATTATTCACTTTTTAAGTATTATACATTTCTATACACGTCCAGCTTCTTTCTCTAGGTACTGTTCTTAAAAGGAAATCCACATGGAGAATGAGCTCTCACTGCTAATTACAAATCCCAAACTAAGTCAGACATGCCCAAAAGATAAGCAAAACGAAATACAATCCCTTCTTACAGTGAAAATCTCCAGCCTTCTCTGCCAAACATTTGTGAACCTGACCTAAAAAAAAAAAAAAATGAAGGATCCCACCTGTTACACCCAGCTATAAACTTCAGAGGGGAACTGACTGACAGAGACATCATGGTATACACACCTTCTCATGTTACATAAGCAGCAGCAACAAGAAGTGCCCAACTTTCCAAATTCAATATCCCCACAGCAGAGAGTAAAACAATTTCACAGTGGATGTGTGCTAGAGGGTCACAGTAATTAAATTAGATCACAGCTCTCACTGCTTAGTTCAGGAGAGACCAAACAAATACAATGCATTGGGTTACAAAAAGGTGAGAGCTACAGAGAATGATAATCTGCAAGACCTCTATGCCAAAGGCCAGGGACATAAAGGAAGCTACTCCTTTTAGCTCTTCCCATGCGTGAGCTCATGATAGCCCTCAGTGACCCAGAGCTCTGAGGCAGTCAGATTCAGACAAGGGAAAATAACCAGAAGCTTGGATCACGTTGCATTTGTATAGTAGAGAGAAGGAAGGTCAAACAGGGAAGAAATTATATTCCCATACAGTTTAACAACAAGCTTCCTTCTTCAGCTGCTTGATCAAACTCTTAATTACAGACAGATCACAATTCTTGGAAACAAAATTGAGCTTTTTAAAAGTCCTGTCAGTGCCTTTGATCTCTCCTTGCAGTAAATTTCTCAAGTTTTACACTATTTTAGAAATCAAGCAAAGTTGCTTCTTTTTATATAAATTCCATGCAGCACTTCTTAAATGTTTTTACCCTAAACAGAGCTAGAAATACTACTTACAGTTAATTAGAAAGATTCATTCAACTACTAAAATTAGCTGCCTATTTACTCCAATTAAAACAACCCATACAGATTACTATGGGGCCAGTATCAGGAATACTTATTTTACCATCAGATCACACTTGATATTCCCACACTTGTTGGAAAGGCAGTTATTCATGAGAAAGCTAAAACCCTGATATCTGGCACCTACAGAAGACTGTAATTTACAGAAGCTTTAAGGCATCACTACACTTACTATGAAAAAAACTCCAACACCCAAAGACTTCACAAAACAAAAATAAACAACCTGTATTATTTTTAAACTTGGCCTATGCATTTTTTTTTCCCCTCTGTAATTACCTAAAAACATTTCCCATTTCTAGAATTTTTTTATTCTAGAAATGCATCCTCTTTATTTCTGAAATATAATATAATGTGGGACTATAAAACATGACAATGCCACAATTTTCATAATTTCATACTTATATCAAAAAAGAAGGAACTGTGGTTTATTTGCAACATTCCTATTGTAACTATTTGGCATCCTAAGAGGTTTTGTAACAATAGGAAGAAAAATTAACGATGACTCTGATCTTTCAAATTTCCTACCAAAAGTGACTATGAAAGCACAAGACTTCACAAAAACCAAAAGATGCTTTTCTGTTTGTCTGCCCAATAGATCATTCCCAGCATACTGATTTTGTAATAATGAGTCTTGAAACCTCACTGGAGAACATATCCCGAGCTGACTGTTCTCTTTGCGGAGCTGCTGACTGATACTTCACTACTGAACATGCATCAGGCAGATCCAATTCTGACAAGAAAAGAAACCGATGCAGTTTCTTTGAAGTGCTTCCCCAAGAGCATTTTTCATATATGAAAAGCTTTTGTACTAAGATGAAGTCTAAATGCATGCACATGTGTCTATATCCTTGGACTGAGAAATAAATCATTTCCCTGCCATTTACTGAAGCTTGTAGCAGAGGACACTTCCACCTCTGTGTTAATTGCTTACATTTACTTACAATTAATTCATTATGCCAGAAGCAAGTTTGTTATCAGCGTGGGCTTCCTCCTGGTTTCTATCCCCTGCTCCCCAAAAGTCAGGTTAGGTTACATTCTCATTTTTTTCTTCATATTATTATATAAACAGTTAAGACATCAAATAGTGCATTTATTCCCTTTGACTGTGGAAACTGAGGTACACAACACAAGCCTCTGAGACTCTTAACATCTGCCAACACTATAGCACAAGCCCCACACATCTGCCCTGACTGCAGGATCCTTCCTAGTTTGGTCAGGTACAGTTGATGCAATGTCCAAGATACCTTGAAATCATCTTTGCACTCCTTGTCCCTGACACAGAAGGCTCTTGTAGAGCTCAGCAAGAAATCTGAATACAAAGGATTGAGCATATGTGTACACAAACAAGTCAAGAGGACTGAATCTGCTACTATTTTAGCCTTTCTGCCATCTGTGTAGTTTGCTTTCCAAATAAAATAACAAACAATCTAAAACTTATTCCTTCCCACTGTACTGCACATTAAGTTTTCAGACTTAAAAGTTTAGATTAATATATAGTTTACCATACAGCATGATTTTAAATCTACTGTGCAGTGGGCAGCTACGTCATTGTTTTGCTGCACTTCTAAAGCGGTGTGACCCTTCCCATTTCAAAGATACTTGTAAAGATTCCCAAGGAAATAAAAATTCTTGCTTATTTGCAGAGCCAGCAGCACTTGAGACAGAAAGTTATCAACAAGAAATAGTTGGCTATACACTCATGCTGTGAGCAGAACCAGTGCAACACGCATCAAGCGTATTAATTGCATTCGTTACTCTTATAAAAACATTTATTTCCCTGACCCAGCCACAAGGCCAGCCTTACTTGGGATGCTTCAGTCCTTTTGACTTCTTGCAGAGAAACAAGGAACATTAATTGAAAGAAAGGCTGGTATAATTTATCACTGATACAACAGCAAATTGTTCTGGAATAGAAAAAAGAAGACAAATCACACAACCCTCATATTCAGAACGTGATCAGTCTGTCAAGAACACTCTTCACACATGGTATCCACAAACCTATCCACAATATAAAAACATTTTGCATAAGCTAGAGATTTTCTAAGTGACTTATTCAGACAAGTTCGTGCTACATGATAGTTTCAGAAAGAAGCCTTCTATTTTGAAACAGGAAACCTGGAACAAAGCCCCAGGTGCCACACGCACCTGTACTGCACTCTCTCCTATGGCTTGCTGAATTTCCCTCAGTGTCTGGTAGTGTTCCAGCAGGTGATCACCACATATTATGTCTACCTGTGAAAGAACACAAACATGGTCAAGCTCAGCCTATCTTTGGAATAGCAAACCAGTACCTAAGCCCTTTAAATTTGATTTTAAGAGTTCAATTCTAGCATGTTAACCACTAAAGCCATATCTACCTTTGTTGTCCAAATGTATTTAGTGTGCTTAGCATTATCGCATTATTGTCTCCCACCCCACATCCCTGACCTAGGGTTCACTTCTGGAACAGAGAGGACAGTTTATTGTTTCACTCCCAGTTTGGTGCATCTGCTGAAAAAAGGTTAGTAATGACTGTGATGAATTTAATGGGAATTTAGATCATGTATTAAAATGATCCCACATACATTGAGACATCGGGTTGTAGAAAGAGGATAACTTGTTTGTGCCACTGACAGAAAATGAACCGTTACTACCCACATTTTTATCTTGAGTGAGAAAACACTCGAATAAATCTGCTTAATGTGACTGTTTGCAAGAAGTGGGTTAACAGAAAACAACAGCTCACTGTATGCAGCTGTCAGCAATTTCTTCACAAAGTCCTCCTTCCAATTGCAATTATTTCTGTGATGCAAACAAAGGGCACACTCAGCAACCTTAAGCAATGCCCTCTGCTGCAGCTAAACTACGTCAATGATGCCTGCAATTCTGGAGGAGGCACTTTTTTGTAAAGCAACAGCCCACTAAACTAGCAATTTTTTGGAGGAAGAGAAATCATAATGAGGTATTCTGAATTCCTTGTCTTGACTATTAGGAAGAAAAAGCTTCTTCGTAAAGTTACAATGAATTTACTGTGCACAATGTAAAATCCAATCTCTAACATTTTGAATGAACTGCAGCTTGCTTACAGTTTATTTATGAGCAGTTTCTAGATCTGGAAATGAGAGTGCTTTCATCTGTCAACCACAATGACAAAACCTCAAAATTAAAGTTGAAAAGATTTACAGTGAGCTGTCCCACAGGTTTCTGCAAGGAAAACCTCCTAGCACTGCTGCTGCAGTAGCTGGGGAGCATACTGCAATATCATTACGTATTCTCTTACACAGCCACTTTTCGTTACAGGATGCACTCTGTGCTTCAGCTATACAATTCCCCTGGATATACGCTCTCTGCGTGCTGGCCCACTATCTCTCTCTTGTTCTTTGTGAAAAGATTTAGGAAGATTTATGCCTCATGCTGGCAGACTGCATTGTTCTGGGAATTAGGGACACAGAAATTCTACTCCTTAGAGGCTCAAAAAGGGCTAATTTACTTCACATTACCATCTGGATAGTATGAGAACAATGTAAAATACTCTGTTTATGTTAGGTTGAATCTTAAAGAGCAGAACATGTAAACTGCTCAGTATTACTCCTGGTTTTAGCTTCTATGGGGAAACAAGGAAGAAAAAAACCTAATCTGGACATAACATTAAATATTGATTAGATATTGATCAATATCTACATATGCTCATATACTTAACATCAACATTTGATATATTTAACACAGAACCTGAAAGAAATACACTTCTTTTTCTTCTTGAAAGCTGTTTATAGCTATTTCTGCTCTATGCCCTGCCTTTGAGCCTCTGCAGTTATTACTGCAGGAAGACAGAGCTGTCTGCTTTGCTTTGCAGTGATATATGTGCTTAATTACTTTTGCTTTATAAGCTTACTTTTATGATTTTTATACCAGAATGCACTAAAACTCAATCCTGCTCCCACTGAAACATATATACAAACACATTTCATATATTCAACAAAACCAGAAAATCCAATCTATTTGCCCAATATAGGATGCAAACAGACACAGCAACAACTGCTGACAATCTTTCAAACAGAATCAGAATGCTTGAAGATATCCCACTGTTGGTCTTGCTGCTCCAATTTCAAATGGCAGTCATCAAAGATCCAGTGTCTTCTAATAAATTGGGAAGAGTTTTTCACATTTATCACATTAGAGTGCTCTGAATAACAAATGCCTAATCTTATTCAGACATTGGAATGGCCTGCCCAGAGAGGTGGTGGATTCACCATCCCTGGAGGTTTTTAAAATAAGACTGGATGTGGCACTTAGTGCCACGATCTAGTAATCATGATAGTGTTGGATTAAGGGTTAGACTTGATGATCTTGGAGGTCTCTTCCAACCCAGATAATTCTATAATTCTATGATTCTATGATTCCAGTACCAAAGCCTGTAGTTCTGTCTGATAGTTGCTATGTTAGGATTCATTCTTTAAGGACAAGAATACAATGAAAAAAATTCCCAATTCAGTGTGAAAATCAGTTGCAAAATGTGTCTTAGAGGAATCCTTGTACCATACAGGAATTAATATATTCCATTACAAAAGAGGCATCAGCAACACAAGTGTTATGAATTTACTACAATTTCAACTGACTGGTAAAACTGAAGCCAGTTAGTGAGACAGCAGTAAATATAGTTTGACCTTTTGCTGAAATGAAACATGAAAGTGTAGCTGCTGAACAGTCACTCAGTTCTGTTAAAACTCTATTTAGAATCTAGTAGCTTTTCTATCATGCCTTTTATTTCCCTTAGGTGGCACATTTGCTGTTTTAGCTATTTCTCTAAAAGCCACGATAACAGACAATTACAAATTAATATGCACCAAGTAAGACAGAGATAAAAATGGAAAACTTTCACGTAAGGGTCATTCCATAAGATTCATCCCAAGGGGGAATTTGGCCCAGAAAGCAGCAGGCCTCAATAAATAATTTCTATGTCAACCCCTTACTAGCAAGGGAAGGACAAGGAAAACACAAACTTTTAAGATTGACATGAGTTATTTGGGCTAGCTATTCAAAAACCTGGCAAGGCTTTCCATTTCCTCTAGCTGCTATTTACTTTTCAAAGGTACCAAATACTTCTATTCCAGGGTTTACGACTGGTATAAACACATTGCATCAACAATTACACTGCATGAGCAGACTTTCTCCCAACCCTTCCCCAGGCTGCATTTTACACACATGCAGTTTCAGGAATGCACACGATTATGGAACATCTTTATTTCATAAGCTACATTAATGCATTCAGATCAGCCAAGCTGCAAGTCTTTCAGGGGTCTGATATAAATGAAGCCTTAACTTTTCAGCTAAACTAGGAAATTTGAATCATAATCCATTTGCAAACACAAACACAGAAATCTGAAAATAATTTGAGGCCTCAGACTAGGAAAAAGAAAAACGACAGTGGCTTCAAAACTGCTTTTTAGACTTTTATACATACAGTCACACATGGATCAGATGGCTTATTCCCCATTTTCATTAAACCTCCATACAACTCACTTGTGCAGGTCAATGAAGAAGGGAAATATTAGATAATATTCTACACGAACAAATTAAGTCAAAGAGGCCCAAGTACAGTCGGTAGTTCAGGATAATGGGCAACATACTTCCTACCACTCGGTCACTGAATCAGTTGTAATGGAAAAAGTAAAAGATTCTCAGATAATATTTTTGCAGACTGCCAAACCAAGCCAATATTCACTAGGAACTGGTGGCATTCTCAAAATAACCACAACTGGCATTCTTACCAGAAGTTATAACAATGAAACCAAGAATACAACAGATACACTGAGGAGAGAAAGAAGGAAAGACTATGTGCCCTCCTTACAGCCAAATCAGTTCAAGTCCCAGGCAAGGCACAAATAAACACATGGCAGTAAGTTTTCTGGAGATAAATGTGGTAAAAAAACCTGTTAACGCAGATTCTAAGGAATAACGGGAAATGTCCTGCGTGAAGCACAGGCGTCACATTCATCGCAGTGGACTTGTAAGCACTGCCACAAGCAGCATACCTGACAAGCAGGGTGAAGATCCATTTTTCTTCTGAGGAATTTCTCCACATGGCCAATTGTTGCCTCTGCTGAAACTCGCACAAACTTCTTTTCCAAAGGCTGCAAAGCATAAATGTAAGATTTTAAGACACATACATTTTCAGCCATCATCCCATGTAAACCCCAAATCCAAGTGAAAGCCCAGAAACAGAGGGAGACAGCTTAAATTTTTGGACCCTTCTCTGATCTGCTTGCAGATTACTTCATATGGAAGGGACTAAATGTGTATTAAGACTCCAGGTTCACACTTCCTGCTGTTTCAAACAACGTTTAAAACCAATTAGCTACTGACTTGAGTCTTATTTCACTATTGAAGTATCAGAAAGTGATATTTGCTATTAATTCTGCATAGACATCAGTATTACACAGTATTTTAAGACCTTCTCATCAGGATCACGTGAACTATTTTCTAAAGTTTCCTTATTTTCCCCAAATCAGGCTTGTGTACCAAACATGATTCAGGTAATTAGACGATATAATTTTATAATGCAAAGAGCTTAAGTCTTTTAGCATTCTAGAAGTATTATGGCTTGGGTTAGAATCAACTTAATAGTTCATAAAATTCCAGAGTCAATTACAATACACTACTATGCAGAACACAAGGGCAAGATTAGTCTGAAATGGTTTTGTATTATTTCCGAATACTTTCACAGCAAGGACTGTAACGACAAGACATTTGTTATGCTTCAAAAATTTTAATAGGTTTCTCTTCTGCGGATAAAATTTAAAACAGCCGACCAGTGATACAGGCAGCTAAGTGAAGAGGCACAAAGGCAGAGCAGATGACTGCAGTCAGCATGATAAATGGATTACCTTTTGTGTCAATTAACCAGATTTTTACGCTGACTTCTGAACAGCTTTGACTTACGATCCAGGCTCATTATATTCTTACAATTTAAAAGAAGGGTCACCGAGTGCCTTGAATTCAATCATTAATATAAGTATGTATCCATGATAACTGTGGTTTTGGACCAATAGTTCGATGTATTCATATACAAGAGTTAGAAATGCCAGTCAGACCTGACGTGGGGAATCATTCATGATACTGAATTTATGCTTGCTGCATGTATAAATCATAGTTTATGGACAGGGACTTTATAATCTGTTCCCTCCCCTATCCCCACTTGAAAAATAAAAAGGTTGAAAACCCTTTAGATATGAAATTCAACATCTAGTTCAGAAAAATAAGACAGAGAAACATGTAATGGAGGACAGAGCAATGCTAAAAATAAATCAGGGTATGTCTTGTGAGAAGTAGATATGAAAGAGGATTTGTAAGGTTGATGAGTAAACCTCTTGGTCACAAAGTGGAATAAAAAATCATGAAGCTATAAATCATAGTGAAAAAGAAAAGGATAGAAAGGAAGACGAGAGAACGAAGCATAGAGTTAACATACAGCATGGAATTTGAAAATGCTGTAGAAAAATACAGTTAAGAGATATGGTTATTTCTTACAGCTCACAGAGATGATATATAAATGCAATACATATGCACACCGGCTGAGTGGCACTGCAGTCAATGGACAGTAGGCTTACTTGCAGCACAGAACTATTCACTGTGAGTAATGGTAGGCAGCCTTTCATCTTCAACATTCTCAGAACACTACAGTTAAACTGAGCAGGAACATTTATGGCTTAAAGGAAAAAAAAGCCCTAAAACATTTACACACACAAAAATCCCTTTCCTGAATCACAAATACTTCTTAACAATGTTTGAGCCAAACTACTTGCATTGGAATGGCACGTTTCAGAGGAAGCATCTGACATGAACTTTAATATTACATGTAAGTTAATAAAATGGTTGAACTGCCTGATAGCCATTCTTCTGTGGCTCAAAATTAACATGATAAAAAAAAAACCAAAGCAAAGTGCAAAAATGAGACGGAAGTATTGGAGGTGATGAAAGGGTAAGAAGATGGAAAAAATAATGTGAAATGTAAGGGTAAAGAGAAATAAAAATAGTAGGAAAATGGTGTGGTGTAACAGATGGTGAAAAATGATGGCAAACATTTTCAGGAACATTGCCCCCTTTCTATAGATTAATTTGTTTGTGAAAATTCTTATTTCTGTATTTGAAAGTTTGAAATTGCCTCCTAAGCTCTGCCATAATAATGTAATTACTATTAAAAATAGTATTACTGCAATGAAATCTAACAGTTCAGATTTCTACCTGAAAATATATTGACCAGAATTGAACTAAGCTGAAAACATGAAGGAAATCAGTAAAAAATCAAAAAAAAACCCCAGAACAATTAATATTTAAGTTACTAACATGATTTTTTCTCAACTTCTTCAACAGTAACATCTTCCTGCTAACCATACCAGTTAGGTGGCTCATATTGCATTATTCTGTGCCACTCCATCTTTTGAGTCCCACAATTCCAATACAATGAAAGATTAAATGCACCGTATACTGAGCAATTTTAAACTACATCTCCTTCTTACCCTTGAATAGGGTCTTGTTTTCTAAATGTTTAGCCAAAATAGTGGAATGATAGACTATGAGCATCTTTGTAACTACAGATCATGAGATCGTGAAGGAAGCAAATAATGTGAGTTCCTCTATGAATCTGTACTGAAGCAATTCATTAGGAAGATCTGTATTGGAAGAGGAGCCATATTCTTTAGCACGGATCAGGAACACTATTTCTTGTTTAGCAGACCAGCTACAGCTCTGATAAAACCTTGTTAGTGAAGGGATGCAGAAAAGCATAATTTTTCTGTTGGCTACGGAAGTGTATGGTGTCATCTATTTTTTTCTCATATAATAAAGCACATAGAAATTTGTTGTACTATTGTTACACCTCTGCCTATGTGTCCTCTGAATAACCCGTGCAAGCTTTCCACTACAATTGAGAACTTTCTTACAACCTCTGCATTTTAGACAATGTCTATACCTTTGTTTAGGATTCCAATAAAAGCCATAGTAGTGCACCTTTTGGAGAGAGAGATGCAACAATAACAAGCTAGAATCACCTAGGTGACATTTCAACAGTATCATTCCCTTCTCTCCATGAAAACATAGCCTTAGAAGCATTCTTTTCCTACTCTGTTATGCTATACAATAACAGGTTTGAAAGTACACTGTAATCCAAGCTTGGTTATTATTCTGCTGATGAAATTTCAGGCTGCACTCAGTGTTAAGAAAACCAAACTAAATTAAATACATTCAGGTTATACGTATTTCTGAAGTATATAATAAGAAAAATTCAAATCACATCTGCACCTTAAAATTCCCTGTGCCTTCGTTAGCTCTGAAAAACAAGAGAAGAGTGAACAGAGTCAATATTGCCAAGGTTAACAGTTATTAACATCCTAAAGCTCTTTAACAGTGACAATGATTTAGTAGTCTAGCATATCAAGCTTATTTTTGAATTGGGCTCTTCCTGTCATTAAACTCTAATACATTATATTATTAGTCCATTTTTTTTCCATCTTTCTCTCCTACCCTTTACATGGTATTCCATTTTTCTTGTGAATTCAGCTATTTATGACTTTAAAGTTTGTCTACATGAAACGGTAAAACACAACACATTGTATACCCTTTTTTATACACAACACTTCATTTTCATAGCAATAAGTTGTAACATTAATGCTGCTCAAGCATCCATACGTCATCATCCCTGATATTTGGAACTTTATAGTAGACAGTACCTACGAAGTTGCTGATAGAACATCCCAACCATCAAAGAGGTTTTCTGGGCCAGTTGTTGGCCTTCCAGACTATACATAGCACAGGTTTAATGTTAATGCTATCTAGGAACTTAGGAAAGCAGCAGCTGTATCTCTGGAAGATGAAATACACACGAAGGTGACAAATGACAACTCCCAAGCTGACTTCTACAGAGTTTCATTGATTTGCAGTCTGAGCATGTGACCTCCTACTGATCATCACATCTCCATCCTGTAGTGCAATGTATCAGTTTCTCAATGAAGTAAGCCCCATGCATGACATTCTACTATTGTTGCATTGCATTAGCAAGTGTGTACCCACTAGAGAGCAAAAAAAAGAACAGTATTTCATTGCACTGGAGAGCGCAAAAATCAAACATCACTATAAACTGACTATATTTCTTCTGACCACACATTACCATGGCAGTTCAAGTTACTGTAACTGAGTATCTACACCTCTAAATATGTACCAGCTACCAGAATTAAGTAAAATGATCATCACATTCTGCTGCTGAAACGAAATTTAAAGTTACTAGAAAACAAATATAGAAAAGCTTATCAAAGAAAATGACAGCTATAGTGGACACAGTTCCACAACCACAGGCAACTATATAGAACATTGTAATACTGCAATGCAGACACTAAAACTTCCAAAGTAACAATTTCTGCTGGTTGATGTTCAGATCTATTCCAAGTTTTCTTTATCCAAAGAGCTTTCTTCAACTGTCATCATCAAGATAAGCTCTTTGATTTTGACCTTTGAAAAGGAAAACATATTAACCCTTACCAATACAAAGTATAAAAGATCAAAGGTTAAAATAAAAAATTAATTGCAAAGTAGATGCTGTTAATGCATCATCCCTTTTTTTTTGTTGTTAGTAACATTCTGTGCTTCCATACACTTATGTATCAAAAACACAGTGGCCAGTTTCACATAGTATAGATGATATTCGCACAGCACTGCCTGCTTTGCTGCCAACACTGGAATGGAACCTTGAAGCAAAACTACCAGAAAAACAAATACAACAACATAGATTCAAAAGCTATCTTCTTTCATAGATGGGCAGATAAAAGTTTACTAGTTTTGAGGTCTAAGTTGCCTAAAAGCTTCCTTTTTCTCTGAAAAAAAAAAAAGAAAAAATGTATCTGCTGAGAATCACAGCGGTGGAGGAACACAAATAACCAGGAGACTTTCACAGTGGAGATCTAAACCAATGTACTTTCACTACAATGAGTTCAAACTACCTAATCCTGCAGCCAAGAAAATCTAAGGAAGGCTTCCTTTAAAGTCACCATGTGTTTCAATGCAGAAGAGAGATCCTTAAAACTGAAATCTAATTCCCTTTTTAAAAGTCATTTCACAATGAAATTACCATTGAGAAAGACAAGAGGCTGTTGGTATAAAATTACACTTCTGAGCCCCTCCACTCCATCCATATGCTCCCTCTGCCACCTGCTGGGCCAGCACAGCAGTGGCCAGAATCGATCACAGGTCCCCACACTGGCATCCCTCAAACTCATATCCGAATGCTAACTTAAGGAGATACAGTCACAGCTGAGGTAGTAAAATAGGAGCATATACACTCCTAAACCAACATAAATGTAGGGTAAATAGCAGTAGATTTACTCTTTTCTACCTGATTTTAGTCAAAGCATTTTACCTTAGGTCTGTATTTACCCATTTAATTACATTTTACCCAATGGGTATAAAGCATACCTCAGCACCAGGTCACTGGGACCCTATACTAATCACATCAAGTGTTTTATACCACATTCATTAAAGGGAAAAAAAGCCTTTATAAGTACAATTAAAAACTGTATTGAAATAAAGTTATGAGTGTATAGTACACAATGGTCACAGATTGAACAGCTATATAATGTCTTTGCTTCCCTCTCCTGTTCAACACACAGTCCTTGGCTTTACGTAAGACAAACTTGCTCTAACTGCAAAAGCATCAATTTCCTCAGTCTCATTTCTTCAACAGATGAATATATTTCCATACCACCCTACTCAGCAGAATGGCAGTAAAATACCTTGTTTTAAAAAAGAGGAACATGAGACAGAGTGTGCTGAAAGGTAATCAAGAACTGTAGGTGCCCACTTTGGGACATTCAAGATTGGACTTGTCTGCAGAATTCATACCACATTTTTAGTCATGACTCCCACTGCTTTCAGCTGTGCTTGAGAGCATTCAGCACTTCTGCAACTCAAGCATACAGAAAAGGAGCACTGAAATTAACTCATGTGTCTGGATTCACAAGGACATCCTATAGTACAGTCAGGGACTGTTCCCTAGAGCTTTAGCTCTCAGACCTCTTCTTGCAGTCCCACTTCTTACCCACTTACAGAAATAAAGAAGCCATGTGATGAGCAACACAAAATAAAAGCCAACAGAACAAAAAAAACATACGCCAACCCCTACCTGACCAAAATTTACCCATGGAGGAAATTTGTTCTGCACAGTGAGTAAAGTGAAACACAGTGGAGACACTGGACTTAATGTATAAAATGACTGGGACATGACGTGCAAGGCTGAATCAAGATCGTATGCTTTGCTCCTAGAATTTCCCAGTTCCTGAGGGCGTGATTTTGTTCCATGTCTGTAACAGTTTGCTATGAGTACATATTGGAGTGCCCTGAACATTTTGTTCATACAAAGTCAGGCCAAAAGCAGGCACAATTTAAGTAGAGGGGTAAGAGCTGCACAAATATCAAGTGGGCTCCCCCCAACTGAGGTTCTGCACTGTGGTGCTGGCAGAGTAGTTACAGCTTTCAATCCTTTCTCTATTACTGTTTCTTAATCGCTAACATAAAAACCTGCACATGGTCAAAGCAATATCATTTTGTCTTCCTGTGTTCCTGAAAACAACTCAAGTGTTTGGGCTGGATTTCCCCCCCCAGAATCCATGGCTAAAGGTGTCTCCTGATACAAAAGCTTCAGTATCATTCACTGAAGCCTGGGAAGCTGTCAGGCAAATTAAGAGTAGACCATATTGTTACCCCCACTTTATAACACTTATAACTTTATAGCTACACTTGCAGCCCAGGTTGTAGCTACAGTCCCCAGGTTACATGAGCAAGTTCTACTGCAGTCATTATTAACGGTACTGCCACCTACAGGGATTAAGGAAGTGCAAGAGACATCATTCACTTTACTATGACTAAACTACTTTGTTAAAAATCATGGAAGTTTTAAACCTACACTTTTCAGGAAGCTATTTTCACAGGAAGACACTTTACACATTTAATTATCTGCATTATCTATCTATTCACAGTTGGCTGTCACTCTTGCAATGTAAGTTAAAACCAACTCCCCATCTGCTATTTGAGATGGAGGAAATCCACATTCAATGAAAACTAAGAGCCAGTAACAGTTCAACACACAAAAGCAGCATCCTCACGTCAGTCACTTGCTCTTACATTTGCCCATAACTCACCCAATGAACTCCAGAAGTATGGAGATGTCAAGTTCTGGTGGGATCCGGAACATGGAGCCCAGAACTTTTCGAGGTCTTCCTCTGCTTGCTGGAACTGGCTGTGGGACCGCTAAAATATTCAAACAGCCAAAATACAAACACAACTTGAAATAAAAGCAGCATAAGGGGCTAACATGCACCAAGCAAAACAGATGAGTCCTTAAGGAAAAAAGCCCCTTGCAATTCATCCTATTTTTTATGACTAAATCAGCTCTTTATACATTTCATGCTGTGTATCTGAACACACACTTTATTAGCTTTCAGCGTGGCTCCTCTCCAAAGAGTTGTTTATTTGATAGTGAGACAAAAAATAATTAGAACAATCCCTCATGTTGGAATTTGAAGTTCTTATTCTTACTCCTTTGTAATGTCAATTATTTATATAGCACCAGAAAATAAAGCTAATGCGTATTTTATATGTATTTCCTACTCATAGGCAAAGTACAATCTGTTTTTTAAAATATCTGACCACAACCCGGGTTTAAGTGCTGCCAGTTCCATCTTCTATTTTTCTAATTGGAGAAACTGACAAGTTACAGTAATCAGACAACCAACAATACTGTATTTCTGATACTACATATCTTCTTCAGTTGTGAGCTAAGAATCTTGGAGAATAAATGGTAAATATTTCCTTAACAGTGTCCTCTGAAGTCATTACAGCTCACCTGGTTTGGGCACTTCTAATCCTCTTTCTTTATAGAAGTCATGCATTTGTTTTTTCTCTCCTGGGAAAAAAAAACAAACTACAATATAGAACAGACTGGAATGTTACTTTAGATAATACTTTAGATGCTGAGAATATCTATATAGTTTCCAATGGTCAAAGCAGTAAAAATCTCCCAAGTTCCTACAGACCTTCAACATCACTAATATTCCACACTTAAGATACCCACACTAATTGTTGGTAAAAACGGAGAAGAAATCAGAGAAACCTGCCATAAACCACACTGAAATAGCTGCAAACCCCAGTATCCTTCTGGCCGTCATGAGTCTATTTTTACAGCATCTATAGTCCATACATATCCACTAAATGTGTATTTCACTGTGTTGATTCAATGGCTTCCCAAGTCCAAAGTAAATGATGTGTGAGAGTGAATATACCTAAAATCAGAAAAATAAATATGGCAGTGAGGAAAAAAATAAAAGCATTTGAGAGTATCAGCCTTAGAAACTGTTTTTCAACTGAGGCAAGTGAACTTATTAGATTGAATATTTTCTGCGCTTACACAAAAATGTGAGGCATGTCTATGAAATATTATCGGGATGTTTAGCTCGATACAGCAACACCTGTGTTTCATGAGACAGGGTACAAACCACTATCCGTAATAGCATTTAGCAGCCAGAAAGATGCCAGCTGGTACAGCTAATTCATTTAAGATTTATAACCAAATGTTATGAAATTATTTTAAAGAGCCCAGAGTACAAATGGGGCTTTGAATGACTCTGTTTTCTCTTCAGTTTTCTCAACCTCTAGATAGTAATAAAGGGACTTACTTTCTTCCAAATTGACAACCAATTTATAGACTATGTCTTGCAGTTGACGGTCCAGTCTATGAAAGAGAAAAAAAAAGAGAGCATCTTTGGTGCAATACTGAAAAGTTTTATTAAATTGTAACAGAGATGACAAATACACTACTGATACAATACATACGTAAAGGGAAGAGTCACACAGCAGCAACTTTGTATCTGTCTAGATTTACATCTTGATAGCAGAAGGAGCCACATAAAATTAAAAGCATCATCCTTCAAGAATTTATGAACAGTTTAAGGAACTAAAACACAATTTTCAGAGTTAATAAGTATATGTCAACAAAACTTTGTCGAAAAGGAAATCAAAGCTAATAGTTACTATCTCGTATCACCTGTAACACCAAGCAAATGCATAAGAATACCCAGGGTGGGGACAACAAATCCTAGAAAGCGATACAAACTAAAAGCAAGAAATCAAGTTGTTTTGTCTTCGCTATAGAGATGAAGCTTACATAAACAAATAACACATTGCCTTTCTTATAACTGCTCTTTCATTTGAAATAGGAGAGCACTACAGGTCTGTAACGCAAAGCATTTAAAAGCAAGCAGCAAAACTTGAAAAATACAATAACTGTAAAAATGGCATGAACTCATTACCTGATATTATAAAGGGGCTGTGTCTGATGTACAACAATATTGCACTTTGGACATCTGTTGCTATAGTAGAAGTGTCTCACTATGCAGCTTTTGCAAACTGTAAAGAAAATAAACCCCATAAAAGTCACATGTCAGCTATATAATACCATCTGTTCAAGCAAGAGGAGCAGTTACACTCAGATTTCTCATTTTTGAGAATTTGAGATTTTGATTTTGGGAATTTCTCAATTTGTCAAAATTTGTTGGAGACAAAACAAAGCAAGTCTTTCAACTTTCAAACTAGGTTAAACAGCACCTCTCTGCTTGTACAGGATACAACACTCCTGAATATTCAGTTATTCCGAAGAATAATCCTAACCCAACTGATGCAAAGCTAGGTGTTCAATGTTGTTAACTGTGTCACCCAGAACAACAGTAGAGCTAAGACAAGAGAACACTGTCTGCTGCACACAGGGTGCTTTTCAGCACCCTACACACAGTTTCAGTAGAGCAGGGGTGTTAAACTTGTGGCCCGTGAGCCGAATCCGGCCCTCCACCTTGTTTTAATCCAGCTACAGCACCAAGTTCCTTATCCCTATGCACATGTGCAGTGTGTGACACACACTACGCTGCAGGAGCTGGAGAACAGTGGAAGCCATGAGTTTGACACCCCTACAACAGAAGAATCAAGGGAAGAAATTGTAATCCTGCCATTGTATTTCACTTTGCACTGTGCTTTAAAAACTTAGAGGGAAAGCCAATGAGTGGAAATATCTAGAATAATTAACTTACCATCGAATCAGCTCCAAGTCAGCCTGAACACATAGAGCTTATCCAAAACATTTATAAAGAAACTAAGAAATCACCACAGTTGCATTTGCAACGTTATGCTGTCCTTACTAACAGTTTTGCATTTTCCTGAACTACAAATTGCACTGAATAAAAGGGCAAATGAGCAAGCAGTGCCCCACAAAAGGGTTAAAAAAAAAGGGGGGGGGGAGGGATGGAAGAGAAGAGTTTTCCCTCCATGTGGTGTTAGCAGCTGGAAGGACTAACAAGCTGACATTCTTGCATTCAGGTGGGAACATGGGTGTGCCTGAAAAAGTCAGCTTCACAAAAAGATATTTATTGGCTTTGAGAGAAAATAGTTTGGTTAGCAATGGAAAAACTGTTAACACAAGCACTGAAGGAAAAAATAACAAGACAAAAAAAATCATTTTTTCACTACCCATCTACTTTTATTCATCAGCTTATAGACTAACTGTTCCCTGGATGCTTAAAACCATTTCTATATCTGAACTTGTACTTCCACACAGCCGTTTACCGAGTTCTGTGAATGTACAAGCTCATATCAGCAACAGTTTAGGAAACTCTCTGGTCCACTATGAGTAGGGCCACACAACTTTATCTTCTCAGCTACAAGCTCAAATTCCTAGAGTGTAAAAAAAAAATGACAGTAGCTCTAGTTTTGTTTTAGTTGGGCTTTAGCTCCCCCTACATCTTTGTTGCTCCTAACCTGAAAAACTAAGCTGACTTCATTGACTGATTTCATAATTTTCAGGTGCTTAAAATACCCACAACTATACTTTTCTGTAAGGAACAGAATAACCAAAACACGCATTCACATCAAACAGAGAATTATCTTTGTGAAACCAGAACATCTCAACAGCTGACCTTTATTTGAATTTGCAGCTAAATTCTTAGAAAGATAATGCTGATACTTACAGGTGTGCAGACATTCTGTAATAGTAGTAGCATCAATGAAGTAGCCTTTGCAGATGGAACATAGGATGTAAGGGGTCAACTCTGCGAGGTTTATCATACGCTACAAAGAAAGGCAGTTTGTAAGAGTTTGAATGCACAGGCTACACCATATAATTTCCTGATTGCAGCTTCCAAAATATCACAGCCTTAAACTACGAAAAAAAAAAAAAAATCTGGATTAACATGCTACAGCAATGGGTTTTCCTAAAAGGTCACTCATTCCTCTCACACAGCTCTTTTCTAAAGACTTTTACCTAGTCTTCTGAATTGATGTTTTTTGCGAACAGCAATCAAATGTGTTTCATGAATTATATTTGAAAAGCAAACTATACAAAATCCCTTCAGGAAAAGGTTTGGTTGGTTTTTGGTTTTTTTTTTTGGATAATCAGCAAGCTCAAAGTGGAGACTGGTAGCAAACAATATCGTTTGAAAATGTTCAACAACGATGTTGGGGCCCTCAACCAGGTCGTTCTGCCTCTTGTTTCTACACACAGTTAGGAATTACACAAATATAAGCTGCAGCAAAGACTGAAATTTCACTGCTACAAATTCTGGTTTTGAAGTACATTTACTGGGAACACACACAAGTAGTTTCACGACAGTTTTCCTGTTGGAAGTCTACTATTTCAAAAGCCAACAGATTTTTTCTATAACAATGATCTGAAATCTGTCTGAAAAAGGTAAGAAAGACATAACGTTCCGTTTTCTCTAGTCTTGAGGACGAAATGGCTTTCTTGCCCTCGGTGACAGCATTCATTTCACCCACATGCCTCCGCTTATACTGAGAGTTTGTAAGGGTTTTATTCTGATACAAGTGGTTACTATTACAAAAAGTGGAACATTGTGCTTTAAGCTAGAATAGAGTTAAGTTTCATCTAAGTAACTGTATTTTTTGAAAGTTAGACAGAATGTCCCTCTGATAGCACCTTTTCGTGATACTGTGTTTTTTTCAGACACTGTTCAGAGAGAAATGATAACATCTCGTGTTAAGTATGATATGTGCTGAACAGATGTGTCTTCTTCTATATCACCTCTGTTTGCAGTCCTTCCCTATCTAAAACGCAAGGTCACATAGAAAGCCGGCTCCAAAGCTCCAATTAGCAGAGATATGGCTGTTGTGAAGTTCATAATAACATTAAAATTAGTCCTCAGAAAATAAAAGAATATGCATAAGATAACCAATGATGGGACCCGAAGAAATAGCAAGAAGATGGGCCAGGGGAGGTTTAGGTTGGATATAGGAAAAGGTTCTTCACCCAGAGGGTGGTGGAGCACTGGAACAGCTTCCCAGGGAAGCAGTCACAGCACCAAGGCTGACAATACTCAAGAAGCATTCGGACAACGCCCTCAGACACAGTGCGAATGCTGGGATTGTCCTGTGCAGGGACAGGAGCTGGGCTCAATGATCCTTGTGGTTCTCTTTCAAGTCAGTACATTCTATGATTCTGGGGAAATTCATACGCATATATATTCTGTCCCAGCTCTCATGTCATTACACGACTGATGGAATCACGCTCTCACGTGCCCAGCGCTGAACTAAAGGATGCTGCTTTCTAAAACTCCAAAACTAGTCTTAGAGAGTTTATCCGCAGGTATTTTCGGTATTAACTTAAATAAGACAAATAAAATTAACTCCTGTAATAACTCCTGTCCCCACGTGGGGGGGGAGCTCCAGATTCCCACTTGGAAGTTTTCACGAGCCCCCAGAAGCACAGAAGCTGAAGCCCGCTGACAACAGGACCTGAGCACACAGCCCCAGCAGCTCCGGGCCTCACGGGAGAAGGTCGCGATTCCCAACCAACTCGTGGTGCGTTGCGTCCCCTCCCCTCAGTCCTGGCCGCCCCTCCCGCCCCCTCTTCTCCCCACCCCTCCCTGCGCACGCGCCCCGCGGGGCGGGCTGGGAGCGGGGCCTTAGCGTGCACCCCCACCGCCCTCGCCTGCCTCCCGCACCTCCCGGTCCTCGTCTGAGTCGAGGTCCCCGTCGTCCATCCCGAACCGAGCCCCGGGGTCCCCCTCAAGATCCTCCATCTCCTCTTCCTCCTCCTCCATCTCCTCTTCTTCGTCCTCTTCCTCGTCGTCCTCCTCGCCGCTGGACTCCGAGCGGCTCCGCTCGAACTCGAAGGGGAGCGAACGCGAACCCGAGCAACTGGGAGCCCCCTCCATCTCCTGGTCCTCATCGGCCGGGCCCGCGCCGGCTCCATCCCCGCTCGACAGCCCCGATAGCACGGAGCCCACATCCCCCTCCGTGTCCATGGCTGAGGGTGAGGGCGGGGATCAGGGCAGACGCAGGTCTGGCCGCGCTGCCCCTGGCGCGCATGCGCAATCCTCCGCGGGACATGCTGGAAGTTGTAGTCCGGCGGGAGTAACGGTGACTCTCTCGGTTACAGCTGGAGAGTGTCTAGTTACAACCGGACTCAGTTGCAGAGATCACAGCTCCCCCTCGGACACCTTATGGTGAACTAAGTTGATCTGTGCCCTAGTCGGGGGAAACCCCTTATTAGTGTGCCGCACCAGCCTCTGATACTATCGGGTGACCTTTGGACGCTGCGACTGTTGCAATACAGCTAAGGTCCTCAGGGCAAGCCTTTGCGAATGAGTTTGGCGCACGCTGGCAGTCCTGGGGGAGTATGTCCTTCCCCCCGCTTGATTCGGTGCAACACCAATCACGGCCTCTGCCCACGAGTAAGATGAGCAAAGCCCAGTAGCATCAGATGATGGATTGCTATGGTTCGAACGATCCTCGTCAGTACGGGAATCTCGTGATGATTACCGCTTACTCAAGCATTGCGTTCGCTGCTTGGCTCGGCAACGATGGACGGGCCATCTCATCTAACCCGGAATACGTACGCACACCTGGTACGTGTTCTGCAATGATAGCGCGCATACACACACAGCCTGCGCATGGCATGCTGGGAGCTGCAGTTTTACATAAGAGCTGAGCAGCGGGGCGGAATGGCCTCGCAGCTACAATAGCCCGCAGCTTGCTTTGCTTACGGTGCTATTACACTCTTTGCTCCTCCAGCTAAGAACTGAGTGAGTCGGTAACGAAGCACAGGCAAACGACTAACTTGTCACAAAAGGGCATCAATCACAAGATACCAATTTCATTAAAAAAAAGGTTTTAAATTATAACTGTGGTTTGGGTTGGAAGGGATCATAAATCCATCCAATTACAACCCCCCCTGCCCTTGGAGAAGCCTTGTTGGCTGTCTCTGATCACTCCCGTATCCTCAGTATGCTTTAGCGTAGCTTCTAGGAGGGTCTGTTCCATGATCTTCTTCTGGGAAAATATATACACACGCATGTGAGTGGGAAATATATTCTGTCCTAGTTCTTGTCTCATTACAATGGAAATCATTCCCTCATGCACCCAGCGCTGAAATAAAGGATGCTGCTTTCTAAAACTCCAAAAGGAGTCTTCCAGTGTTTATTTGCCGGCATTTTCGGTATCAGAATCAAGATCGTATGCTTTGCTGCGAGAACCTCCCAGCTTCTGAAGGCCTAATTTAGCACCATCTCTGCAGCGATTTACTACGGTTTCAGACTGCAGCAATATCTCAC
Source organism: Dromococcyx pavoninus (assembly GCA_033558185.1). Lineage (NCBI taxonomy): Eukaryota > Metazoa > Chordata > Aves > Cuculiformes > Neomorphidae > Dromococcyx > Dromococcyx pavoninus. The sequence goes on along the minus strand of JAUMJL010002350.1, from coordinate 15,571 downwards.
AGCTCCCCTTCACCCCGCTGCCATAAAGCACTGTAGCAGCGTCGCAAAATAAAGCCGCGGGCGCCGTGCTCGCCCTTTGCTCTGACTGTCGCAAAAGCGCCCGCACCCGGCGGCTCCCGCCCGGCGAATGGGGAGCGACGAAAGATGGCGGCGCTGCCTGAGGAGCCGGTGGAGGTGGTGGCGGCGGCGGTGGCGGTGAAGCCGGACCCTGAGGCGGGGACGCCGCCGCCGGCCGCTCCCCCAGCTGCCCCCGCCGCTCCCCCGGGGGAGGGGGAGGTGGAAGGGGAGGTGGCGGCCGGCAAGGCAGCGGCGGCGGCGGCGGCAGCCGTCCCGGCTGGCTCCCCCGCGTCGCTGGACCGGCAGACGCTGGCGGCCGTGCTGCAGTTCCTGCGACGCAGCAACCTCCGCGAGTCCGAGGAGATCCTGCGCCGCGAGGCCCGCCTGCTCGGCGATGACCTCGGCGCCGCCGCCCTCAGCCCCGCCGGGCTGCTGGGAGCGCCCAGCGGCGATGTGGACCCCGCGGGCGGCGAGGTGCTGCTCAGCCGGGGCGCCGCCGCGGGAACCATCGCCATCGGAGCGAGCGGCGCCGTTGCCGCCTCGTCCAGCTCCGGCGTGGCTGCAGCGGCCGCTCTGCCGCCGGGGAAAGGTGGGGCCCGCGCGGGGGCTGCGAGAGCGCTGCTGGGTGGGGCTGGGAAGTGGGGGCCCTTGTGTCTCTCGACGCGGTGGCTGCGAGGTCGCTGCCCAGGAGCCCTGGGGAACGGAGGTCCTTGTGCCACTGTGATGCCGGAGCGAGGGTCGATGTCAAGTCGTGCCTCCCTTGAGCAGGGGTTCCCTGGGTGTGTCATTCCCCCATACAACTCAGAAAGATTGGGATCTCCTGGGGATGCACTCTCTGGAGCAAGGGACCAAGGAACCGGTATCCATGGTGTTTGCAGAGAGCACCATCAAAGGGAGAGGTGCTTCCCCGTGTCTTTCAGTCACATCTCGAATAATCATGGAGTGGTTTGGTTTGGAAGGGACCTTAAAGATCAAAGGCAAGAGGTGATAGGACAAGGGGAAAGGGCTTTAAAGTGGAAGCAGGGAGATGTAGGTTAGATGTTAGGAAGAAATTCTTCACGATGAGGGTGCTGAGACACTGATGCAGGTTGCCTAGTGAAGCTGTGGGTGCCCCATCCCTGGAAGTATTAAAGGCCAGGTTAGATGGGGCCTTGAGCAGCCTGGTCTGATGGGAGTTGTCCTGGCCCATGGCGGCGGGGGGGGGCTGAAACTGGATGGGCATTAAGGTCCCTTCCAACCTAAATAATTTTATGATTTTGGTGGTGTTAGTGGCTTCTTAATTTACAGTTACAGTCCTGGCTGGAATAGGCACTATCTTAAATACCTTACAGGCAAATGTTGGCTGGGAAGGTGCAAAAACCAGCTTAATGTGCTAGGAGAACTGGCTACTGGACTAGAGTATGCTACCATCCTCTTATTAGTATCATTTAAACTTAGTGCTGAAAAAGCATGCTTTGCTCAGAGCACCTTGCCTTAACAGCAGAGTTGTTAGCCACCGCATATTTGCTGGCTCTTTCAGGCTGTATGACCTGCTCTTCTTATATGCCAATGCTTTTGCAGTTGGAGGAGGCGTCGCTGTGGAAGATCAGCCAGATGTGAGTGCGGTATTGTCTGCCTACAATCAACAGGGGGACCCGACGCTGTACGAGGAATACTACAGTGGATTAAAACATTTCATTGAGTGTTCCCTGGACTGTCATCGAGCGGAATTGTCTCAACTGTTTTATCCACTCTTTGTACACATGTACTTGGAGTTGGTCTACAATCAACATGAGAGTGAAGCAAAGTCTTTTTTTGAAAGGTAATTTATTTTCATTTGCGCATTGGCATTATTTTCTGTTTCCAACTTTGATTAAATCTGTAAGCTATAGTAGCATAGGCTCGTGTAGATATACGTACGTATTATTTTTCTTTTCTAGTGCTGAAGAGCTTTGGAATCTGAAGTAATGGTGCTATGCATTACAGTAACTGTTCTTTTCCAGTCTCCTGTGTGAGAAGGATGTGCAAACTAAATGCTGTTGAACTGTGTACAGATTTTGAACCATCTTTATAGTGAGCTGGTCTGCTCCTTTCTACAAAGTGTCAATAAAGAGATGCTGCTTCTCTAGGGAAAGATTGTAAGGTCATTTTCTAGCACAGGAAAGTTGCATGGAGATGGCAAAGTAATGTACGCTGTAAGTATTTGCTAATGTTGTAGCACATGTATTGAAATTCTTCATATAAGATTAAAGAAATTAATTTAGTTTGTGGCTGATCTGCAATTTTCTGTGCTTTTGATATGCTTCACTTCTTTATCATTTGGGAAAATTAAATGTCATTTGTTTTCTGAATTTGGACCATTTATGAAATATTTCAATCCAAAAGGATAACTTTGTCTCCCTCCAATACATTCAGCAAAAACGGTTTTGTCAATAGTTAAAATGTTCCCTGTCCTTGTCCCAGCTATTCTATAACACGGTTTGGGTAAAAATGGAAAACTCTCTATATATAAAGTTAGCTATTGTATAATGCAGGTGGTGAGAAACATATCACTGTGAAATGTGCATATTCTTATAATGCATCAGATACAAATACATCCAAGAAGCCTTGCGTAATAAAAAAAATGCCCTGTTGTTTCTGTTACCACAAATTACAGTTTCATTTCTGTAAATAAACACGTTAGTGTAACTGTTAATTAAGGTGAGACTCTTTGGGTGTAGGAAGTTCTGTGAAGTTCCATTTGTGTGTTCTCTTCATCTTGGTTTTTACTGTCAAGTGCTATGCTGTCTACAATAAGTCACTGGTGTATCTTCCTCAGGATAAAATATATCCCATATGTAGTCAGTAGTTTTCAAAAGGCCCATATGTATTTTATGTTAAAGTGAGGTAAATGAGTGCACTTATGAGATATTGTTTTTGAAATATATTTCTTCTCGTATCTTCAATTGTTTCACTAGGTTTCACGGGGATCAGGAGTGCTATTACCAGGATGACCTGCGTGTGTTATCTAGCTTAACCAAAAAAGAACATATGAAAGGTAATGAGACCATGCTGGATTTCCGAACCAGCAAGTTTGTGCTGCGTATTTCCCGTGACTCTTACCAACTCTTGAAGAGGCATCTTCAGGAAAAGCAGAACAATCAGATCTGGAATATTGTTCAGGAACACCTTTACATTGATATATTTGATGGAATGCCTCGCAGTAAACAACAGATAGATGCAATGGTTGGAAGCTTGGCTGGGGAGGCAAAACGAGAGGCCAATAAAGCAAAGGTAGGAGGCAAAGACTGTTGCACATTTATAATTGAAGAGTTCTGCCTAGTTTTTCAGGGAGATTCATTAGTATGGACTGAACAATTGTCACGTGAGACCTTAAAAGACAGCATGAACAGAACACAGGAAGAGAACTGCTCAAATAGTTGTTGGCAGGAGTAGGGAGATTGAGATGTGTCACTGTGTGGGAGAAGAAACCGTTGAACCCCTTTGAGAGACAACTTTCTATTCAGCCCACTGAACTGGACTTAAACTAACTCCTGAATCACTCTATAATTTCAAATGGACAACTGACTATTTGGCTTCCTCCTTTGTACAATAGAAGTCATTCTTACTTAATGCCTGTTGTTACTGCATGGGCTGTTTGTGTAGATCTTGACAGTGTGCTGCCATGGTATGGTACAGATAAATTATGTAAGCTGTAGGGATTCTGCTTTAAGTGCGAAGAGATGGTTGGAGAACTTAGAGTTGTCCGCAACAGTTGCTGGGTGAAACAGCGGAACATGTACTACATATGCTGCATTTGTTATGGGCTAATATATGCAGGAATAGCAAACACTGCACTTTTAAAGGGGCAGCTCTATTGGTTGGACTGTTACATTGAAAAGTTTCCATTAAAAAGATTATTTTTCAGTAATAACAGGAATTACTGGTTTGTCTCATGTGTGTTTTATTGGCTTGCAGGTTTTCTTTGGCTTACTGAAAGAACCAGAGTTTGATGTGCCTTTGGATGATGAAGATGAAGAAGGAGAAAATGAGGAAGGAAAGCCAAAGAAGAAAAAACCTAAAAAAGATAGTGTAGGGTCAAAAAGTAAAAAACAAGACCCTAACGCTCCTCCCCAAAACAGGTACCAAGGGAACAATGTGTAGAGAAGTCTTGTTAAATCCAGTCTTGTGGGGCCAAATCTGCATATTTTAGCATTTTGCCCATTTTAGCTGAAGACAGCTTTAGCTGTAAGACTTCTTGGGGAGGTAATGGAAAGCTTAGCCCATGTCTTTGCACTTTAAGTCAGTCTGGATTTCGCTTGATAAAATTTTACTCAGTTACCCACTAACGCTTTTCAGGTCAAACTCATTTTTTATCTTGTTGCACTGCAAGTCTGATATTCTTTAAGCTACTGGCTCTTTTTCTTGTCAGTTGATCTCTTTCAGAGTCTGTCATTTTTTCTAATTCTTATTTAGTATTTAAATACTGAGGTATAGGGTTGCATGCAAAGGTTTCATTTTCTTTATTTAGATTAACAATATAGAAGGTGTTTCAAGGTTGTAAAAATGTATGCTTCTTGCAGAATTCCTCTGCCTGAACTGAAAGACTCTGACAAGCTGGATAAAGTCATGAATATGAAGGAAGCTGCAAGGCGTGTGCGTCTTGGCCCAGAGTGCCTGCCCTCTATCTGTTTCTACACATTCCTTAATGCTTACCAGGTTGGTGAAAGAAGGGTTTGGGTAATATGGAAAAGGGAATCAAAGTTAGAAACATTGCTCTTGGTAAAGAAAGAAGACTTAACAGAGTTGACAAGGAGAGTATTGAAAGAAGCATTGCTAAGTTTGTGTGATCTTCAGAATTCTCTCTATTTATTGTCCATGTTCCTTGGGTTTGCTCTGATTTTGCTACAATTCCTTTTGTTTTTTATTTTCCTGTGACACCTAAGTGTATTTTACAGAATACAGTAAATGTTTTGCACCAAAATAATATAAAAAAAGTACTGTTTTGTCACTCCTGACTGCGTTTCATTCATATACCTTTACTTTTAATGGTGCAAGAATGTGTGTGTTTATGTCTATCCTAGAATAATTCCCTCTTAGTTTTGTAAATGAGTTGAGTTACTTTTATTAGTAGTACTTAGAATTCCGTAATATTTGAAATGCATCAGGAAAGAGGCAAACAATATAAATGGGTATTTTATGTATAGGGCCTGACTGCCGTGGATATCACAGATGACTCTAGCATGATCGTAGGAGGCTTTGCTGATTCTACTGTCAGAGTGTGGTCTGTGACTCCGAAAAAGCTACGTAGTGTGAAAACAGCAGCAGGTAATTAAGACAATAACACTTAAGATGCGTATGCATTCGTTGTTACAACTGTGTGTTATGTGAACAGAGAAAGATGTGTCACAGGAGAGTTGTCTTCAGCACCCAGATGCTTTCACTTTGGAGGAACAATACGTACACAGATGAATGATCACATCTTATCTTCTACCAGTAGAAGCATTTCCAAAGGAATGAGAAATTTGGTTGTGTCCATCTGCTGTGAGGTGGTCAGTGCATGGAACTTGTAACTACTCATAACTAGTGTTGAACTACCCACCTTACTTCTTACCTGCATGGCAACTACAGGGTATTGTAGGCAGTTTGGTTCAGGTGATGTAGGGGAGAGATTAGAGGTATCCTGGGGGAAATTGTAGGAGGGAATTTGGAGAAGGAAGGAGGAGAACGTTACATAACCAGCAGGATTAAAGAAGCCTGATTGCCATGAATTTGTGTAGGTGGTGAGCTACTGGACAATGTGTTGTGGTTGAAGTAAGATGCCACAAAAACATTTTTTAATCCTTATGATTAAGATATGATTACAATGGTTCAGCAGACAGTAGCCGACGGACTAAAAGTTGTTTTAAGTTTTGTGTAGCTGTCAAACCATGTCTGTAAAGCATGTTTGTGACATGTTAACTTCCTGGGAAAAGGTGAAAATGTGGCATTTCTATTGAGAAGATGTTATTATATTTGCAATCTGAACAATATGTATATGAAAAATAATGCGTGTCAGGATTAATTTATTTTAGCTCAATGAAGACTTAAGGAAGAGTGATTATTTATATAAAGCACAACTTTCAGCTTTTACCATGGTAAAAGATATTTTAAATGCCATTGTATATTTCAGTCTCACCAACTCCCAGATACTTTGTCATGTTCATGTACTTGCCTCTTTTAGAGAGAATATTATTTATTTTCATGTTCATGGCATTTGTGCTTGAACTTCTGACAGTTATTATGATACATGAACTTTGAAATATTGCAGACCTCAGTCTCATTGACAAAGAATCAGACGATGTCTTGGAGAGGATCATGGATGAGAAAACAGCAAGTGAGTTGAAGATTTTATATGGTCACAGTGGACCTGTCTATGGCACCAGCTTCAGTCCTGATAGGTAAAATAAGTTTACAAGCTAACTAGTCTGCTTGTCTTGAGTTCTAACTGAAGGCAAACGTGTTTTTGATGCAGCTTTTTCCAGAAGGTTAAAGCAATTCTCGTTTACGCAGCTTTTGGGAAACTGTGTGCGAGCGTAAGTGCTCGTTATGCTTGGGGTGTTGCTCACTGCCAGCAATTACCAAAATCAGCTGAAGATGCCAGCACCTTTTTTGAGGTTTTAGGACTTGGTTGCTGGAATAGACAATATTTTTTTTGCAAACTGTAGTTTAAGCTGTTTTTTAACTAACTGAATTGTAGAGAGTAAAAATATTGCAGCATTGATTTTGTCTATAGTATTCTATTGAGATTCTATTTTCAAAATGTATAGAATAGGATCTTTAAAAAAGAGATTTAAAACCATTGTGTAATTATGAGTCTGGACAGTACAAAGGAGGCTTAAATGTCTAAAGTTTTGCTGTTGCATGTATCTAGTCAGGAAACGCCCATCACAGAAACACAGCTGAGAGGTAAACCTTGTATGGATCGTGAATATAGAGTCTGTAATTATGAATTGAGAATGTGAACATGATATAAATTCTCTTTCAGAGAATCCTGAAATGTTATTTAGAGTTATATTAAAAGATTTTTTTTTAAGTAACATAGTTTAGCAGTTTTACTAGTCATTTTTTCTTATAACTGGAATTTCTCGGTAATGAAGAGCATTGTGGCGGTGTGTTTGTTTTGTTACTGTCTCAGTTAATGCTGTGAGTGTCATTGGAATTAGTCCTTGACATCCAGATGTCTCCGTTTTTTGCATAAGGGGCTAGGACTGGATTCTGCTTGAATTGGTTATTGCTGCTTACCCACCAGAGTGCTGATTTATATGTGACACACTGAACAGATGGGGACAGTTCTTCTTATCATAGACCTCTCACAATATGTGGAGAGGTTATACAGTCCGTGTGTGTGTGATGTGTAATGTATTATGCTTTCTCCTGTGACAGGAACTATCTGTTGTCCTGTTCTGAGGACGGCACTGTCAGATTGTGGAGTCTCCAAACATTCACATGTTTAGTGGGTTATAAAGGACACAACTACCCAGTATGGGATACACAGTTCTCTCCTTATGGTTACTACTTTGTGTCAGGGGGACATGACAGAGTGGCTCGGTAAGAAACTTCGGTTTTTCAGTTTTTGGGGTCAGTTTGTGGTGGATAACCCTGAAAGCGATTAGGTGATATAATCTAGCCTACTCTGTTACTGGAAATACATTATATTTCATGCTAATTAAAATACTGAACAAATGTTTTGGTGTAGGCTTTTTTCTTTTTGACACATGCCAGATTATCTAATGACTAAAGAGATGGTGTCCTTTTATGTGACCATCCAATTATAATTTTTCTCTTTCAGTTGTTTAACAGCTTGACAGAATATTAATTTCTCCCTTCTGAAAAGTGTATTTTCCAAAACAGATCCTGATAAATCAGTAAACTGATGAGTAAGAAACCACTGCATGAATACTTCCTTTTATTCCTAATTGTGCAGCAGATACTGAAGCTGATTAGGGCTTTCTATTAATAAAAGCTTTTTTTTTTTCAGCCTGTGGGCAACAGATCACTACCAGCCTTTACGAATATTTGCTGGCCATCTTGCTGATGTGACGTGTACCCGTTTTCATCCAAACTCCAACTATATTGCGACAGGCTCAGCAGACAGGACTATACGGCTCTGGGATGTTTTGAATGGGAATTGTGTGAGAATATTCACTGGGCATAAGGTAAAGGCATGTCACTCACAGTGTGAGAGTGATTTTTGTTTCTGTGGTGAGAAGCTAGAGGTTAGTGTTAAGAACAAATCTGACTTGACTGTCTGAATGTGTGTAGACTTCATTAGCTTGTTTGGTCTTCTCCCAAATGTCTGTTTTAGGGACCTATACATTCATTGGCATTTTCTCCTAATGGACGATTCCTGGCTACTGGAGCAACAGATGGAAGAGTTCTGCTGTGGGATATTGGACACGGCTTGATGGTTGGAGAATTGAAAGGGCACACTGACACTATCTACGCGCTCAGGTTCAGTAGAGATGGGGAGATTTTAGCATCAGGTAAAAAATCACTGGAAACAGTGAGATTTCCATTGTGCTCCATAAGCGTGAAGAGGAATAATGTAATTGTTTCCTTAAATTGAGGAAGACAAAGAGAATCACTTGCTTAGCAAAAGCAGCAACTTGTTGGTACAGTGAGTACTTCACTGGGCTGTGAAGTATGACCCCTCGCTTTTCGAGGAACAGAAGAGGTGTTATCTGATTAGATGATAGTGAATGCTTGGATCTGTGCACAGAATTGCGCAGGGGGGATCTGAAGTCAGAAAAAACTCTAGGACAGACAGGAAGGGGCTAGACTCAAGAGGCACAGGATACTGGAGTTGGAGTGGGACATGCAGCAGCACTAAAAATAAGGGAGAGGAAAAGTAGAAAGGAAGATGAGTTATCCACGGCCATGCTCTTTTTTCACGGTAGATTTTTGGTACAGAAATGTGTTTGTAGTGTTAACAGTCAGGTCTATGAGCGGCAGAACTTGTGAAGCCTGCTTATTTTTTCTGCCTATCCAAATAGATTTGCTGGTGTCTAATATAGCAGAGCTCTTTTGCCAGTTTTCCCTTTGTGGAGGCACAAAGTGTTGTCTCTCCAAGTTTAGTGAACTGTTTTCTTGAAATGTATAGGAAATTGATGAATTGGAAACTTGTTCTGTTCTGTCAACTGTAATTAGCCAACAATCTCAAGTTTCTTCTGTCAGTAACAATGGGCAGACACTATAATTACATCAGGACAATTTCCTCATGAAAGCAGGCTAGGAATATCCTTGATTTATTTAGCAGTATGTTCCTAAACGCAGTGCAGTGAGACCCTTGGTGAACTGCTGCTGCAGGAGGAAAAGCTGACAGATGGGGTACAGGTTTGATCCAACCTGCTTGGTGGTCACTGCAATTTATCTACCAACACTGCAGTGGAAGCACGGGCCACTGGGCCTGTAAATTCTGCTGTCTTCCATTATCAAAGAGGCTGTTATGATGTGACTTAGACTGATAGACAGTTCCTGAAATTGGCATCTAATGGTCCTGCTTTTTCTGTGCTAGGTGATATAATCCAAACCTAAGTGTTTTGAGAGGGTAGTTCTTTATCCACAGGGCATTCAAGTTAGCAGGATTTCACCTTTTCTATATCTTTTATGTGTGCATTCAGCAAGTTGGGGGCTTGCTAAAGGCTGTTTTCTTGCAGGATGAGGGCGTATGCCTACAATTATGAACAGACTTGCGTTTTGAGCTTTAATTACTGTTAACTTGCTCCCTGGTAACTTTTTTAATATAACTTTTCTATTAATAAAAGGAAAAACTTTATACTGTTCTTTTTTTCTTTGTAGGTTCAATGGATAACACAGTTCGCCTGTGGGATGCTGTGAAGGCATTTGAAGATTTAGAAACTGATGACTTTACTACAGCCACTGGACATATAAACTTGCCTGAAAATTCACAGGACTTGTTACTGGGTACCTACATGACCAAATCAACCCCAGTTGTACACCTCCACTTTACCCGCAGAAACTTGCTGCTGGCTGCAGGAGCCTACAGTTCTCAGTAAATTGGAAAGACTGACTGTACCAAGTAATTGCAGCAGTGACCTCAGGATGTGAGAGGAGGAATGTCTTGTACAGGTGGATACCAATGATCTGTTGCAGGAAAACTATGGAAACTAATGCAAGCAGTGTTTCTCAGTTCTACTATTTCATATTTATCCACAGTTTGAAAATATGGGAGATCAACGAGACATCATGGCTATAAAAGGAATTGTTCATGGTGCTTTTGATAAAAGAAGTCTGTATATGAAAATAGCTGTCTCCTCTCAGAGGCAGTATTTTGCTTCACTGAGACTTTTGGAAAGTTCACAGCCTTGGTATGTGTTCTCAAACAGTATTTTTAAAGCACTTAATTTATGGTTTAGCAAATGTTTAATCAGTCTTGGACACAATCAAAAACTGTTCAGTTTCAGGAAAGTAAAGTTCAATTCACTATAGCCTGGGCTGGGCAGTTGCTATGGCGAGAGCATCACAGTAACAAATGGGCATTGAATGAGCAGCTCTCGGCAGCAGAGGCCTGCGAGGAGCTGCCACAAAGGTGCCTTGTGGGTTTTATGTATCCAAGTGCCAAGTCCTGAAATGATTTCAAAATCCTGTGCATTTTTGAGGTATCAGAAATGCAGATCCGCTTGTTCTGTTTTCATGGGTAGCCCATGCTGTGTGATAAGTGACCAGAAGTACAATGGGAACTTTATTTACTTTCATATTCTGTTGTATGAAGATGGAAAAAAAAAAAAAAGAGAGAGCGGGACTGAGGCACTACTGAGGTACTCATTAAGTGGACTTAAACCCTTTACGTTCTGTTAAATCTATAAACTTTAAAAACCTGTGTCTTTTCTGCATAAGGTTTACTATATCAAAATGTAAAACTAGCCAAGAAATTGAGACAGTATTGTGGAGTAAAAGGATTTATCAGTCCTAAGTCTATTATCAGTTTGCTTTGGAAAGGCCAGCTTCTCTGCTGGAGTGAGTTTCCACCCACAAAAACATTGTACCCCAGCAAGTCCTCTTGGACCACTAATAAAGCCCAGTGCTTTATTTCTCAATAAGAATAAAATGTGCAGAACAGTGGGAAGTACAGCTTCTTTCTGGGTCTCTGAACAGAAACCACCACCATGCAAGGACTGGCCCAGTTTGATAGGGCTCTGGGGTTGGTGGTGTGTTTGGTGTTTGATTTGGGTTTTTGTTTGTTTGTTTATAAAAAAATCTCTTACAAGCCATATCCAGGGAAATCCTGTTTGTGTTCCTCATTACTTTCCAGTAAGTGCTTGGACACTTGAACAACCTGCTGGCTCTCTAGTGAAAATAAAAACGAGACTTGACATTTCTAAGGTAAAGTAGGTGGAGAACTGCCTCCCTTCTCATCCCCTCTTGGATTATACATCAAAATAAAGGATGGAAAATTCATTAGGAGGCTCATCTGGAAAAATTCTTTAAAGAAAAAAAAGTTGGAAACTAAATTATTATGGATTTTTTTTGTGTGTGTAATGGTGTGAACAAAACTTCCTGCTCTCAATATGAGGAGCTGGATTTAAGTACAATTGTGGTGAATCAAGCATGTTACTTAAAACAAAGCATGTGCAGCTTTGACAAAGAAAACACTGCCACGTTTTGCCTTTGTATTTTGTACAGTTTTATACTTTTGATATTATAATAAATACTAAAACCACACTGTTTGAGTCTGTATATTACCCGAATGTATTCTCTTCCCTTCAGGGCTGCAATGCAATCAAGAGCACCGTTTTTAACTGAGAGTGGTCTGCTAAGAGAAAAAAAGTAATTCAGGAAGAATGAGGTTGATGAGTAGATATTCCAACTACATCTTATTCTGAGGGTTGCTGATGGGTTTTGGCTGAGGAGATCTATTACACCGCCACAGCCACCTCATTCACCTGGAAGGCTGTACACAGCGGAGGCCATTCATGGAAACAAACTCTTAGGGGAGAAAGAAGATCAGATTTATTCAGCAGGCTTTAAGAATACATGAACTAAAGTGAGAGACCACAAAGACCCTGTAACTTCTCTCCTTTTTCCCCAGCAGCCATGCTTACCTCCTGCTGCCCTCACTTTGGGAAGTACACTTGTGTGCTGTAGCATCCCAGTCCTGAGTTCAACCCTTGCTGCTGGCACAAGAAGCACAGTGCCATATAAACAAATTCACACATCAGCACTAATGTGACATCTAAGGAAGGCAGTGAGTTTTAACCAAGACAGAGAAAGAAACCACTGAGAGTACAAAACACGAGTTTTGGCACTGGACAGGGAGGGGGCTGCTTATATCTAATCGTGGTAGCAACACCTCATATATTAAGCTGCTGTGTCCAGGAAAAATAAGCACAGGTAGAGCTACGAGAGCTTAACGGCAGCAAAGCAAGCCCATTTCTTTCTGGCAGTTACTTCTGCAAGCAAAAGAGGCCGGAAATAGAAAAAGCTCAAATACTATAATTTGATCAGTATGCTTTGGGAGGTTTTCCATCAAAACCAAACATGTTTTATGCAAAATATGGACACCTGAGGCAGAAGTTGTAATCTGCGCTGTATTAATAATCAAATAATCATGAAGAAGTCACGGTTTCCATGTAAGCTACTAGCTTGGAACAAAAAAAATGTGAGCAACCAGGTAACTTCAAACCATGTAATCTTACTGCCATCACTCTGGCACAGAAGTGTAGAGATTCTCTGATCGGCTGTGGGCTCTGTGCTGGGGTTACCCTCCTGCTGCTGAGGTCTTTCCTAGGTCACCAACAGGTTCTCAGGACACTTTAGAGGATGTGTTACAACAGCAGAAGAGTTTAGTTAAGATAGGAATCAGCTAATCTGTCATTACTGTCTCCACTACAAATAATAACTATTTTTGACAGAGAAAAAAAACCAAAGTGCCACATTTATGCTTTTTTTGCACCACTTCACATTTCCAATAAACCTAGTAATTATTTATATTTTATTAGCCACAATAGGTGATCAGCTTGCTCCCATCAGTGACAAAGGTGGGAGGCTCAGACGTGCCAGGAACCTGCCGAGAGAAGAGAGATCAAACATAGCAAGTTTGGCACAGTGGCACCAGGAACATAGCAAAACCATTCCCCAGGCCCAAACAATTTTAGTTCTGAGCAGGCAGAGTTCAGCACACCCAGGAAGAAAGGACTAATGTCCCTTTAACATACAATAAAGATGCTCAAGCTTATTGTTTTCTACTTTTTTTTTGCAGATTATGAGGACAGCTGATAGTTTATTTTCAAAATGCCATTTCAGTAAAAATTTCATATTTGAAAGCGACACCAGAATATCGTAACACTTGGTTCTTGCTATACAAGTCCAATTATTTCTATGGGGGCCTTGCATAACCAGGTGTCCAATATACACAGTTCCACTGTATGGTGCTCCTTTACTGTGTTCAGTTTTAACAGACTGCATTCATCCCCGCTTGCAATGCTCCAATACAACTAAGGAATAAGTCCTCAAAGTCTACTTTATTATTTCAATACCCTACAAAGCAAGAGTTATCCCTATTTTACAGCAAAAGTGCAGACCAGAGGCACCTAATAGTTGTAAGAAGCCTGATATACCGAGCTGCAACATCCTTCTGTTCTTCCTTCCTTCCTCCTCCCTGCATGCTGTACCTCATCCCATTTACCATTTCAGAAGAACAAAAAAACCACTGGTACTCCGTACTTTCTGCACCCCCCTTTAACAACAGACTTCTTTCAGAATGCCCCTAAAGAAGCTGATGCTATAGTCCAGATTTACAATGATAAATATGAAGCTCACATGCCTGTGCTCTTCCCTCTCTTTGTTACTCTTTGTTCCTGGGCTGGCACTGATTCAGTTTGGTCCTGGAAGGACACTGGCCACTTACCATTTACTTATCTGCCACAGCCGGAGTCGTCTTCTTCGATCTAAGCTTGAAATACAAGACGAGCATTGCAATACCTGTGTATGTTGCTATTACATACTGGAAAACAGAAAGGTTTAGTAACTTTTCAGTCTAAACCCCAGGAAACACTATTATACTAGACAACAAAAGTTAACAGACAGAATACATACGTTCCTCCTGCCTGTGATGGTATAGGCATTGAAGTACTTCTGAAATCCAGTGAACTGATGTTGAGATCCTGAGTCATGGCCAGCCATGGTTGCTTGTCCTAACAAGCAATACAGGACAGCTAATGAATTTAAAGTCAGTTGGACAGGATCAATAGAAAAATCAAACTAATCTCTTACACCAAATTTAATAGTTCCACTGTCAGCTATTAAAACTGCTTTCAGGACATTCAACAGACAGTAGATATAGATAAGGAGCATGTTCAGAGCACTTATCTTAAGGTACAAAACAGGTGACATAGGAGCAGGAAAGGAGGGGTTCACAGTTTAAACATTTAAAAAAAAAGTTAGCATGATGATGATAAAAGGGAATATTCCTGACAGCGCTCAGAGAGAGCTGCCAGTCCTGCCCACACAACCATTCAACACAGTTCACGGCTAATGAACTCTCTAAGACTTGTTTTCGAGTTTTAGAAAGCAGCATCCTTTATTTCAGTGATAGACACATGAGGGAATGATTTTCATCAATTGTGTGTAACGAGACAAGAGCTGGGACAGAATATACTTCCCACCACATGTATATGTATATGTTTTCTCAGACATCTTATGCATACTCTATTACTTTCCAAAGACTAATTTTAATGTCATTATGAACTTCACAACAGCCAAATTTCTGCTAATTGGAGCTGTGGAGCCAGCTCTATGTCTGACCTTGCATTTTAAATAGGGAAAGATTGCAAACAGAGGTGATTATAGAAAAAGATACAGCTGTTCAGCAGAGACCATACTTAAAACAAGACGTTATCACTTCCCTTTGAACATTGTCTGGAAAAACACTTTGAAAAAAATATGCTATAAAGAAAAGATGCTATCAGATATATATGTTGTCTAACTTTCAAAAAATACAGTTACTTAAAAGAAACTTAACTCTGCTTTAGCTTAAAGCAAAATATTCCACTTTTCTTAATACTGACTACTTCTCGTACCAGAAGGCCAAAGCTGCCTTTCCCTATGCCCAGCCTAGGCAAGCGCCTGGATCCAAAGCGCTGGGTCATAGGCCCCACAGCGAGGGTGGTCCTCGGGACGGGGCCGGTGCCCCTGCCCGCCCTGGCCCCTCCCCCACCCCGGAGCCACCACCCGCCTCAGGTACTCGGGGGAAGCGAGGCCGCAGCTGAAGGTCGCGGGCGCCCCAGGACCGCCGCACCCTGGCAGAGTCGCTCTGCCACCTAGAGAAGTCGCCCTGTGTGAGGGGAAGAGAGGAGAGCGCGATCAGAGCTCCGCGGCCGCCGGGGACACCGGTACCTGCACCGTCCCAGCGCCGCCGCCCGCCACGCTCTGCCCTTCGACAGCGCCCGCCCCCAAGATGGCGGCGGCTGCGCGCGCACCCGCCCCGCCCCGCTCCACCCGGCGCTCATTGGCTGTGTCGCGTCGCGCCCCGCCCCGAGCCGATTGGCTGAGACCC